>NW_010586987.1:127538-151258 GCF_000705375.1 Tinamus guttatus | reverse complement strand
AGTAGTTTGGCTGCTTGAGGTTGACAAATGCTTGGAGGCCCTGGCTTGAACTCTGTGCAAGAAGCAAACCCGGGATGCTCCAGCCAGCAGACAGAAATGAGACATGAAGAGCAGCAGCTTACCTTGGACTGCTTCTTCACTTGCTGGACTATTACACTTGTGTATCTCCCCAGAGACGTATTCCAGCTCTGAGCTCCTTTGCCAGAGGTGGTTTTCCAGGTGAAGACTCCCCATCACACTTCAGTCCTCGCTGAGTACTGAAGACAGCTTAAGTGGAAACACATGGAGGCCAAGAGGAGCTTCCTCACAAGGCGGGCCTAGATACTGCCTAACAGCAGCCTGCTTGAGTAGGGGATGGGACACGTCCAACCTAATGCGTCCAACCAACACATCTCTCTGGCGCTGTGTAACCCCTTGACTATCTTAGTTTTGCCTCCTACATACAGAAAGGATGACATCCCTGCTGGTGCCAACAGTGCTACCCTAGCAATCAGGCTTAGAGAACCCAGGCTGCTCCTCATCAGTGGTATTTAAATGGAATCTGCTGCACTGACAGGCCACTGTTAATCTTCACTTTGGACAGGTTTGAAGGACAGCCTCTCAAGAGTCTCTTCTTTGCCCTCGTTGTTCTCCAGCTTGCACAGCTGGAGCAATGAAAGCAAAGGCCACACAGCTGTGAGCACTTCACCTGTCCCCACCTAACCACACTCCTTGCTAGTGCTTAAGGAGAACATGGGGGCTCCTTAGCTTTGGATCCATGCCTGCTTGTTCCCCCAGAGCTATCTGCAGGACCGGAGAGCCAAATCCCCTTGGAGGTAAAGCACAACCGGTCGTTACAAAACCAAACCAGGGACAGCTCAGGATCAGTCGCTACCATCCATCAGCAGGAGCCACCATCCCGCTGAATTAATAGCAGCAGTAGTGGGTGCTGTCACCTACACATCAGAGGTGTTTTTATAGCACAGCTGTAGTGGGTTGCACATGCTCAGTGTAGCTGAGGCAAAAGGGGAGAGAATTGCTGTGGTTTTTGCTTCGCATCCCTTCAGCTGCAGAACAGGACTTGGAATGTTTTCGGAGGAAGGAAATGCTGGGCCGCACTGGGCTTTCTGGAAAGCAAACACCTGCTAGGGAGTGTGTTTTTTGGTGAAATACTTGTGTGTAGTAGCAAGTTACTGGCAGAGGAATAGGAATTGTCCTGTGACTGGGTTATTAGTGAAATGACTATGTCCCAAGCACTGAGAGAAAGCTGAATAATGAAAAGGGAAAAGAGCTTTTAGTCAGTGCTTATAGTTATCTGCTTGTTTATGATTATCTAATTTCAGTGGCTAGCTCACATTTTAGATGAGAAGCTCAGGGCCACAATTAGCTCCAGATTGGTGCACTTTTGGATCATTCACAGTGAAAATTTGATCTGTTTCTGTAACGGCAGATGATATTTCTATCCAATTAGCTAGCCTGCCCGGCCCGGTGCATAACCCAGCTTTCTACCAGCTGTTGAAGGACAGATGATACCTGATCTGGCACAAAGCCTCTTGGTGCAAAGTTAGGAGTGTATTTGCAGCCTAACGCTGCTGTGTGTCATTCGGCAGCAGAACTTCCATCTGGCACAAGGGCCCTAAACCCAGATTTACTGTGTCACTGTACTCTGACCCAAGTCATGGACTAAAACTTGCTTCCAGATATAAACTTCTTAATAGCTGAGACCTCCCTATCCTCCAGCAAAATCAGGAAAACTTCAGACTCACTGTGTTTGAAATTCCCAAGAGGAAAGGAGAGAGAGAGAGAGAGAGAAAAAAAAAAAAAAAAAAGAAAAACCCTAAGCAAATAGAACTGGGCTTTAATATCAGAATAATAGAAGAATATAATAAGAAAGTTGGGGAACAGTGGGCAGGAAGGCAGCAGATTCCTCCAAGGTTCTTTAAAATCAAAAAGCATCTTATCAGGTCAGAAAAAGGCAGGGCTGGGGGCTGCTCACACCATGACTCAACCAAACCTCCAGACCAAGGGCAGGCATACGGAGAAGCAACCAACACATTCAACTGCACCAGCAGTGTTTTAGCTTAAATCACATTTTCTTTGATTTAGCAGCAGTCCCTGTTCCAGGGAATATGGGCAAATAGTGCAGCTAAAGAAATGCTAGCCTAAACCTGACTGGAATCTCCTGAGACTGGGATTAGACTTGGATTGTTTAAAGACCTCAGGCCAAACCCCTTTTTAACAAGTGACTCTTGCTATGATTTTGGAGCAGTCACTATACATCACTTTCCCCATCTGTCATAAGGCACCTGTAAAGCACTTTGACATTACCTGCTGAAAATCCTGCTGGCACGCTAACTATTTCTGTGGTTATTCAATCCCTGACTCAGTCTAAACAAGCCAGCTTTGGGTGATGGTCAGATCAATATTTGCAATGGTAAATCTTGTAATAAAGGACAATTTATATTGTATACACAGTGCCCTTGCTTGCTGTGCAGTAAGACGGGCTGGCTCTTGGGAAGAGGGCACAGACATAGATAATATTCACACTCGATGTAGTGGGGGAGTTCTGTACATTCCCTTCCGCTCCAAAAGGACACAAATGCTCAACAGCTGCATCTAAGAAAGAATTGTTCTGAAATTTTAAGCTGAAAACAGCCTGTGTAGGAATTTCTTGGGAAAGTGGTGAACTTTGACCTTCCCAGGCTAAGAATGTTAACATAAATGTGAATGGAAAAGCTTTCAATGCACTGATAGACAAGAGAAATGCTTTGTCTTTGGTGAAGGGCTGCAGAGCTCTTCTTGTGTCTGAACCCACGTGAGGAAGGGAGACGGGAGCAACAGTGACTTTGTTCTGCCAAGTGGCAGCTAAAGGTTTTCCTACAGTCACTGCTCAATTCAGCAGCCATGTGGGGGTTCAAACCCAGAGAGACGTCCTTACTCTGGGGGTAGAAGGGAGCTTAAGAAATGCATCTGCCCCACACAGCTGGGCCCTCTGAAGGTTTTCTTAAAAAAAAAAAAAAAAAAAAAAAAAAAAAAAACAGAGCACCTATCAGTATAGGCCCTAAATTAACTTACATTTGCTCAGCCTTTTCCCAGCGTCCTCAACACACCGTTTCTTGATGCTGAGACTTTTGCAGCCCCCCGCAGGGCCCCAGCTGTACCACCAGCGCATTTAAGTGCTGGTTTTCATGCTCTTAGAGTAGATGCTGTCTCCCAAGTGCAATGGCCCTCAGGAGCACTGGGCTATTAGCAACAAGCACTTCGCAGGGATGGGGCACTTTCCAAAGCCTGAAAAGTGCTGTCAGGAAACAGCACTACCTAATTCTTCCATAGGAGGTATTGAGACATAAGATCCTGCCTATTGCCTAGGTGTTATTTTGTAGGGGTCTGGCAAAATCTTGCTAAGGCGTCTGTGCCAGGGATGGCTCACAAACACAACCCCTGTTCAGGCAACGTGCTGGCAGCCTCGCTCAATGGCAACTATCATTTTATACCTAGCTACTTCCTGTGTTCAAGGGGAAAGAAGAAAAAAAAAAAAAAAAAAACTTGTTACTTTCGTAAATGGGCGTAAACCCTGGTAAAAAGGCTTACTGCTGCTGAAGTGGCACATACCCAAGCCATGAGCAAAGCTGTCCAGCTTCTGAACAGCCTTGACAACAACAGCTCTGTGGCCCCAAACTGTGGGGCCAGAATTAACAGCAATAACTCATTTCTGCAGATTTCTCTCCAGCAGAAATAGAAGATTCTCATCTCAGAGTCCTTTTGCTCTCTCTTACATAGCGCCCCACTACTGAACAGCATCAAATGGAGTTGGATGAATTGCAAAACCATTAAAATGGAAGTGGAAACTCAGCACTGATGTAGCCTAGTAACACAAGTAATGATATGTGAGACAGCTGGAAACAGGATAAGACTGGCAGCATCTTATCACCCATCAGCCGCGCACTGCCCCAAGCAACCAGCAGCTACTGTTTCCACTTTATAGGTCACTGCATCAGGTTGGGCCGGTTTCTCCGACCGGGCAAGCTTTGCTCTGCGGTGGCAGCATTTTAGACGGAACATCAACGTCACTTCACACTCCCGAGGCGTACGTCAAGTTTCAGAAGAGCCTGTCCCCAAAAGGTCTTTCCACCAGCTCAATATAACTTCAGAGGATGGAGACCAGCTAGGAGAAGGAGGAGAGAGATGCAAAGAGATGAGGTGGAAGAACAAGGTGGGTTACTAGATGTAGGTTTATTTTTATGTGGAAGGAAAGATGTTACAGTTACTGGGAAGGAGTAGGGGGGAGGGAGGAGGAAGAGAAGGAGAAAAAAAGAAAAAGCAGGCCCAGGAGGTAGCCCAAGCATGGCATTCACCCATGCAAGCACACAGACTACAGGTTATAGCACACAGGATCCATAGATGCACTTGGGTTAGAGCCTTCTATTGCATTTCACCCTTAAATTAAAGGTCTGACTCAGTGCTCCAGAGAAGTGACATGCTTGTGCAGCACAAGGAGCAGATACGTGCAATTCTGAGAGTGACTGAATGAACTTCTTGTGCAAGGGGCACAGGGATGGAGCCCCCAGCAAAGGGCGCGGGAGGCAGCTGCTCTGGCTAAGCAGCTGCTTGAGCTAGGCAAGCAGCGTGAAGCAAACATGCTGCTAGGTGGCTGAAGCTGGAAGGTGCAGTGCTGCCCAACAACAGCAAGCACCCACCTGCGCATCCTTAAATTACAGCCACAAATCTTTCTTCTCTCCCCAAACCCCCAATACACCTGCTATTAACAGCTTCAGTGGCTGAAAAAAACACCAAAAGTAGCAGCTGCTGAAAAGAAGTGGCTAAATTTCAGAGAGAGTATTATCAGAATTTGAAAGTGTAGTAGAACACGGAAGTTTAATCAGTGAAGTACAGAGTAATCAGTCCTACAAACCTATCAAGTCTATCCCAAAAGTCCTGTTTCTTCTCCGATACAGTATCTGATCATGAGCGCACTGAATTTTGGTAGATTGCACTACAAGAGAGGAGGATAACAGATATAGGAAGTGTGTAGGAAAATCTTGCACATCGTTTATTCAGAACAGTTAAGTAAATAGATGAAATCTCATGAGAGCAGTCAATAGTTTTACCTATTAAAAAAAACCCACACACTTAAGAGCTGTGATGTTTTACCTCTCCAGAAAGTAGCTGGACTAGTGTTTCCAAGTATGAAAAATGTCAAAAAACACTGTCAAAGGAAAATAGGTAGAATGACCTCAAGACTTTCTCTGTCTCCTAAAGGAGGCTTAGACCCTTAGAAAGGCCAGACTACACAGACTCCAATAGTCCAGTACTCCAATACTTGAGCTCATCTCAACCGAGCCAGTGGGGGAAACTTCGCACTATGCCACAAGAGCCCTAACAGAATATTCAGCAGCAGCAGCTAGAAAAAACAGGCAGAGGATAAAAATCTAAAGAACAGGATAACTCTCCCATCTTCCCCACACCGAAGTTCTGTGTATGTGGGTGGAAGAGATGGTTTTCTTCTTTTCTTGTGGTGACACTGAATTATTACTTTGAATGTTTACAGCAGCCTAACATTTCATTATGATAACATCACCTAAGAGAAAGTAGCCCTAACGCACACAAACACACACACCACCCCCCAAAGGCTTTAAACTCTCCCCAAGCCTCCCTCCCCCAAATATGCCCTACAACAAGAACCAACTGACTCAGGTGAAAGAACAGAAAGGAAAGTTTGCATCAGGCCTAAGACAGCTGAGCAATAATCCAAACAAGAGGCAGCTCCACCAGTCTGCTAGAAAAGAAACAGTTTGCAATAGCACCATCTTTTCACCCACAGGACAGAAATCTGGTTCTCTGCTGTCATTTTTCTTAGCACAGGCATAATTTGCCAGGAACAGCGTTTTATTAGGCATAGGAGACAGTTTGGATCAAACATGCATGGGAATTCAGCCAGAAGACTGGTAAATCAGGACGATCTTCTTGGAAGCAAAATGCGATGTTAGACATGCCCATTGTTTAGATCAAGGCAAAAATCAAAGGGTTTTTAGTAAAAGCAAAATATATTCTCTCACTTTGGAAACAGGAAGCTTAGAGTAGCATAAAGCAGTAGTACTAAAGTGTATTAATAGATTTATAACCTAATTTATTATCTTTCTCTATAGAAATGATCATAGTGCTAGCTTTACCTCATCTCCCATGACAAACTGCCCCCTTTTTTATGCGACTGAAGATTAACCTCCAGTGTTATAGTGTGGGTCACAGATCCTGCATTTCTGAAGCCTAACAAATTATTTTACTCCTAGAGCACAAAGCCAGAAAGATTTAGGCACAATATAGGACTTTCAATGCTACAGTAATATTGAATATCAACTGAACTAAGCTAGAGGGAACTAGTTATAACTAAGCTCTCCAGCTTAGAACCTCCTCAGAATTCAGAAAGTCTATATAGCTGGTGCTGACCAAATGATTATCAAAAGTATTTGTGGAAATGTATAGTATTGAGAGCCCTATACAGGAATCTGGGTATGCCTCCTGCTTTGAGTACAAGTCCCACTGTTTGGCCTAGCTAGCTTCATCTGAAACACACCTTTGTAAGTCAAAAGAATTCCCAAAACATACTTTTATATCAGGGCAATTCTAAAATACTTAAATTTCTTAAAAGATGTATTAGGCTTAGCAGCAGATTGCGCATGTTAATGGTGCATTTTCTGAGTAATGTTTCTCTGGATATTTGAGAATATTATGTAGCTGTCAGCTCAACTGAACAGATTCACTTTGCATGATAAAGCACACAGACGACTAAGACAGGAGTTCCAAACATTCCTGACTTCTTCAAAGACTGAAGCAACTGAAGCCATGGAAATCAGAGCAATGACTAAACATGTGAATAGCAGTGAGATTCTCCATTCTCCAGCCGATTAATACATAATTAACATACAGCAGTTACAAGGTGGCTATTCATTCTTCACTACTTTGGAGAGGCAATAGGTTCTTATCTAGTTACACTCAGCAGGTGTTGACATTCCACCAAGTTTAATTTATTGTTCTGCTGCAAGTTTCTCCGATATCGTTTCCAATACAAAAGAACAAATCTAATACAAAGAAGCTTCCACCAAACCTTAAGTGCCTTCACTTACATACATCTGTATTTAAAACTGGTGCTTTCACATTAAAGCTTACACTTTAGGCATGCCAGAACTCTGTTTAAGATTCCAGTGTATCTGTTCAAATGGAAAACAAGACATGTTTATAGGGAGGATATACAGAGATTTTATTTAATCAGGTTTACTATTTACAGTTGAGATCACTTTCACATACTACTTTGCTACTCTACATGGCTACAGTATTTCCAAACCAAATGAAGATCTACAGTCTAACAGTTCACTCAACACATAAAAACGCTCTTCATAGAAAAATGAAATATTTCATTATAGAACAGTAGTGCATACATCATACTCCTGAAAAGCCAGCTTGTATTTTAAAACACTAACGCATGGAAGAATTGATCTCTGAAGATCAAAACTGCAGTCACATGATTCTAAAATTTTGGTTAGTAGTCATTTTGTACAATTTTATATATAAAGTGTACTGGACTTCACTTAGGTGTTTTAAAAAGTGACACTGGTGAGGGGCAAAATTAAAACATTATTTCCCAAATTAATACAGCCGGCTTCCTTTGTACAACTTTGGCCAAAAAGGTTCCATGTAGTGAAGGCTTTCAAATTCTCTCTCTATATGCAAGAATCAGACAGTTAATGCTTAGAGGTAACCTACCAAGAGGCACACATCCTTTGACTTCCTTGTCAACTTGCAAATGGCTCTGAAATTAGAAAGTTTACTAGTATACTAAAACATTTAGATACATGAATAGCTGGCTAAAACAGTGAAAGTCACAGGTAATTATAGGGGTGGGTGGAAAGCTGAGTTGCTTTGCCCATCACCAGTGTACATTACAGCTGTCCTCATCTGTGAAAGGTGGGCTTTGACTAACGTAGGGCTCCAAAGCTATCGCAGCAGAGCTGGCCCATTCACCTTCCACACAAGTGAGAAGATTGAACCTCCCGTTCGCGCTCTCTTCTAGGCATAGGTTCCGCCAGTGATGAGAAGTTCGTAAGCAGGATCCCGACTCCTCCTACATAGTACTATACAGGCACACAACATGCCCAGAAGCTATGGGGGAAAAAAGAAAACAAACTGAGTACAGAGATACTTCAAGAGACTTCATTTTGCACGGAAATTCATAATATCTAAGTGTCCAGAAGACAAATGGTTACCCAACATCTTGGAAAAAGCTTCACTTTCTGCTGCAAAAAGCATGGGCCTCAAATTCCAGCCTTATTTTCTTGCAAAATTGTCTTAGACACCTTTAACAAGACCTGTTCTGGTCGGCTACTTGTATTCATGCTCTTCAAAGGATGAAATAAAAAATTCTCCTGACACTAAACTTCACAGTACTGTGACTATGCTGGCAAATTTGCCAAAAATTTAGGCAAGTTGACTCACATTTACAAGACTGAAGTGAAATGAACATAATGAGGGACTTGGGACAAATGATATCATAGAAATGTTGCATGCTTTTAGAGGACAGGATAAGATTCAAGTTTATAGATGTGTTCTATGGGTGACAGTAACTGTCAACAGCATCTTGAGTTGTTCATATGCACACAGGAAAGTCTATTCACAGATGCAAATACTTCAAGAGGCTCTGTCACAGCAATGAATTATAAAGCATCACCCAGCAAGCAGGTACATTTCTTTTGAAAAGCTTGAACAAAAAGTGGAACAATGAAATGGGTGGGTAAGCAAATGCAAAGTTTCTTCATTTGATTCAGCAAAAGATTAAGTTAAACCATATCACTAGGCCGAAGAGCTACTCACTTTATAAGCAGCTTGATGCAAATGCCACATGAATAACAATTGTTAAGTTTTAAAAGAAAAGCTTAAGTGCTATGTTGCATGTAGAGACAGTTAAGTTTGCTGAAAGACTGAAATGAGAATGGTTTTTAAAAGCCTAAAGCAGCAGTGCTTCAAGAACAGCATGATGAAACTCTTAACACAAGCTTTTGATTTCCTGAAAGAACAAGCTGCAAAGGTTAACAATATTCTGGCTGTTGCACATTCATGGCTTTGGATCTAAAAGTTAATTCAGCTCAAGAAAAGTCATCTGCAAGATAACCTAGAGAATGGTACTTCAGCTTGTGGGTAAAACCAGCACTTCCATTGCTTTCCATCAATACTTGGTATTTCAACTCTCACATCAACTTCTAAAATAAGCATTGTATTTGTGTCAGGTTCAGAGTTTCAGACTTTATGGTTGTCAGTAAGAAAAAATAAAAATTAAAAAAGAGTTACTTGAAAAAAATGCCTCTTCCCAGACGTCAAAGACACTTCAGAAGGGTTAAGCCTAATCCAGTTAATTGTGTAGTCATTAAAATTAAAAGCAGAACCATAAGAATTCTTACCTGAAATGTCATGGAATGTCATTACTACATGTCATTCTATTTCAAAGACAAAACAAAACAAACAAAAAACCCACAAAAAAGCCCACTACACTTAAGTTATTCACAGAGATAATCTTAGTCAATGACTTAAACTGAATTTTGGGGGGCGGGGGTTTATGTATACTGAGTTGTGTATATTCTGAAACAGTATCAGGCACTATATTACAAATTCATGAAGTAAACTACTGAATCACTATTTAAATCATCTATGCATTTTAGAAAGTAAGTATATTCCTAGAATTCACTGTAAACATAGAAATTACTATTTTATCTTTATCATCTGATGAAAATATGTAATTTGTCAGAAATAATTTAGCACGACAATCTGAAAAATAAGCTAGTACCTCTAATAAACCTTCCCTAAAGCAGGCAATTCAGTTTTTCTTCAGTTGTTTCTTAACATGATGAACAACAATCCTTTAGCAGTCTGTATTAGATATGTATGTAGACACCAATACTCCCTTCTGAAATTTGAAGGGCATTCATAAGAAAATTAAAAAGATCTCCCACAACTGCAAACAGTAATAGATCAAGTCTCCTTTCATATGAACTGATTTTGTGTGTGTGTGTGTCGGTGTGGGAAGGGTGGAATACAACAACAAAAAGCCCGTTAGCTGTAATGGAATAGAAAAAAAAATAAAGTCCATGTCAAGAAACTAATACAAAATACTACACTTGTAGTTAAGTAATGACTACTTACACACCCCAAAAGCTACTTTCAAGAATGATCACTGCACTTACTAAAGCAACACTATTACTGTTTTACCACTCTTAACTTTGCCTCCATTTTATTACTATTTTTATGCTGTCAGTATGGTTGAGGCCTGAAAATTGTTGCATGCTTTAAGTTCCTTTCCTAACTAAAATGCAAACTCACCCGAAATGGCTTTTACGCAGGAGAGTTTTCCACAAATCCCAAGACATACAAAAATTCTGCTATACTCTTCAATTTTCTTTGTTTTAAAGAAAGCATTCAAGGTTAAATTTCCTGTAAGTCATAAGAGCTAATGAGCTTCTAAATAGTCATCTTATATAATATCCTAAATAAAAATCAGGTCAGTGGGCTCTGTATGGTAAGTGCTTACAGGAATAGTAATGAAATACATCAAGTTATTCACTAGTTATTTGCCAAATTATCAGTCCATTAGGTTTCAGGATGTGACCTGGGTTATGGGCCATTTGCTGGAGATTATGTTCTTGTTTACATTTCAATTAGCCTTTACACCATTTTACTGAGCAACAGACTTAGTACATACTTAAGTGCTCTACTGCAGATAAGAGGATGTCACAACCACATTGCAGACTAAAACATTACCTTATGTCTTAACTTTTAGCAGACAAATAATAAATCTGTCAGAAAATAATTTAATATGAACTATGCTGAGACCAAGAAATCCTTTTTCAGTACATGCAAATTCACAACTGGAACCCTTTGACCTGCGTAACAAAGATACTACCTTGGACAGACTTCAGTGTGATTATTAGTCAGTGGCTATTACTTAAACCTCAAAAGTATCCCAAACACCTTTGATTCATTCTTTATTCTACTCATTTTCCAAGCAGGTGTCCTGTAACTTGTTTCAACTTGAAGCAAAGCCATGTCACACTATACTGCAGCATTATCAGAAAAACTCAGATGTCCTTATTTTCTGGACAAACTGTTTATGCAATATGGACTTTCTGCTGATAGCTTGATTACTGACATGTGGGGACAAAGCAAGCAGCAGTAGTCAATAAAGGAAGGATACAGCCAGCATATTTGCCTAGAATTACCAGCCAGCAAGGACTAAGGGATGCCAGCAGACATGTTTCCACTGCAAGTGCATGGCAGAAGTTCTGGCTCTTATTTAAAAAGTGAAAGTAATTTTGCATTTTGTGAGAAATCAACAGTCAACCTCTAAATTCTAAAATAAAGAATAATGCCTCGTTGTCTCCTTTTGGTAAACAGCTCATCCTTCCTTCTAACATTATTTCTACATTTAAAAAAATGCCACAGAAGTAGGTATGGAAATCAAAGGATGGTTACCATGAATGACCTTCATTTTTAACTACAGCATTTTCGGTCTACCTGAACAATGAAATACATCTTTAAAAATCTCAAGTCATAAAAACAACAATTTAAAAAGTGTTTTCCTTTTGCAGAAGACTGAGCACAGCACTTGACAAAATTAAGTTCTGTATCTGAAGTAATCCAGTTCTGGACAATTCAATAATATTACAATGTAGACTGTTGCATATTTTATGAGAATAGCCCTGCAGCACTGAAATAAAAAATTCTTATCTTCAGAAGTGGGTTTGCAAGAGAGGATTTAGCCTCAAACATGCAATCCGTGTCAAAAGTTAGTTTTGAACACAAACATTCCCAAAATGTTTCATCCAACAAGCACACCACATTCTAAGTTCAAATTCTATTAAGGGCACAAAATTAGCTTTGAGATTAATTTTCAGGTGTCTCAGAATTTAGCATGTATAGCACAATTTTCAGACACAGAAATACAGCCACAGTTTACACCATTTTGTATACTAAGCTTTCTGGACTGATGAGCACTCAAAATTCCAAATGTACAGACATTTTTGGAAGACACATCTGGTCTTTCTGAAAGAGATATGAAAATACTGAGACACAAAATAGTCTATTTCCTCATTTATTTTCTTATAACTCGGAAAACTAATAATAATGACTCAAGATTTAGTGCAGGCTGTTTGCCACTCAGAACTCCTTTCTGCAAGTCTAGCAATCAAGACATCTTCAAAACACAATGTAAAGCTCAGTTTAACAAGGGCAGAGTATTCTGTCAAAGATGCTGGTATATCTTCTGGGTGGTTCTGATTCTAGTCATTTGCTGTGAAGCATACTTGCACAGCTGACGTACCTCTAAAATGGCATGAGGTATGAGCTATCTCTGGCAAAGCAAATACTTTATGCAAATACAAGTGCTAAATGCTATCAGAGCACACTGGTGAGATACAGGTACCTGATGCTTGGATAATTAGTTTTCAATACAATTTAGCATTTATATTTTAGTAGATTACTTAGATTACTGTGTGTAATGTTTGGACTGTCCAGCTTCTTTGGATCAACGTATGTACGTTCATGTAGTTTCTGGATCAGAAATACTTAAGACCCTTTGGAATGCAGCCCATTTATCTCCAAATCAAGTAGGGATTAGAGTTGTTAATAGCGTGCACATACCTATAGCGACTTAGAGAGCATTCTAGAATTTCATTTGAGAAAAGTTTACAGCATTAAAGAAAGTGTATGAAAAAGCCCTTACCTGAATAGCAGCAAAGGCTAGTGCTGCCCAGATAACATACATCATGATCTCTTGTAGCTTCTTTACAACCAGAGCCTCACAACCCTGGAACAAGTAAACATCATTACATATCCAGCCACACAGGATAGGCAAGGAAGCCCCTATCCTCCCTAACAAATCTCTGAGTACAGAAAAATAATCTAAACAATAAGACCAACTTTCTTTCAAAGTCAGTATGGAAGGAAGAAAGTTTCCTTCCTTCTTCAGAAACCACATTTATTACCCAGTACACCAAATACACCCACTATTTCTTACTCCTACTATAAAAACTTAGTTGCCAACAGGTGCACATGGCAACAGATCCATATTTTGTAGATCTTACCTCAGAATAAAGGTCCATTGGGCGGGTCAAACTGCCAGTACAATTGCTGAGGGCCGCTTTGCAACAGCTGAGGGGCACACTGTTATTTTTAGTTTGTTTGAACCAGACAGTATTCTCCCAGTCTGAGTAGTTATGGATCCCACAACAGCGCAGCTGAAAGAGATACCAGTAAAGAGCCACTGGGTTTACCAGCAAAGTGAGATGAGACAGCAAGTCTAATTCCAAGAACAGCAACACATGAAGATTAGGATGCCTCTGCTAATTAACACAAATTATTTGACAATAAAGTTATTTTATCAAATTATAGACTGAATTGTTTGCAAAATTACTAGCAGCTTTAAATCATTTAAGATATATTCCTTACAGAAAAAAGGCTTAAAATTCCAGTTCTGGATGAGCATTTAACAACCCAGCTCATTGCCCTCATACCCTCCCCACAAGGCAAAAAGCTTTATTTTGAGCTCAAAATAGCTCCATCATTGCAGCTCTCTATGGATGCAAAACCCTATGTTTTTCTAGGCATAGTTCAAGTTAAACCACAGACCATTTTTCTCACAGAATAATTAATTCCAGAATTTAAGTTAGTTTTATACAGTCAGATGTTGCTGAAGAAAAAGCCTCCAGAATGCTCATACTTCAGTGGGCCTTCAAGTCTTCCTGTGTGCAGTACAGCCTCTAACAGAGGTAAAAGTCTAAGGGTTCAATTAGCTACTTGTTACCTTCAATTTTTCCTTTCATGAAGGAATCCTGGCAAGGTATTAATTAATAGTACCATTGATTTAAATGTGTTGAATATTTAAATATAAAAATACTAAACTTCATTGATGCAATTGTAAGAATGTTGAAAGCTCCTGAATATTGCCTTACTTTGATGGTTATTTTTGCTCCAAAAGAGCAAAACAGAAGTTTGTAACACTGAAAATTAGCTAGAATCAAGAATGATTGGGATGATTCTAGATAAAATTGTGCAGAAACAAGAGCATCCTGCAATGGGACATTGCAGAAAAATAAAGGGGAGACAAGTACTAAACATCTGGATTCAGACACTAATTATTGATAGCCTATTAGGTAGCAAAATACATCTCCATCAAAGATTTCATAATTCTACTATCCGTAATAATTCAAACTAATTATTGACCAACCGTTTACTAGATTTGTCAAAAATCAGGGAAGAGATTTTATTGATGCTGTGCACCTTGTGCATTTCAGAGAAAAAAAAGGACCGAGAAGCTTCTACAAAACATTTCATGGGCCTGGCTGTCTCACCTGCCTCTGTACATAGTCAATAGCACGACTGGCTGCATCAGGATTCGTCCCGTTATACCCATTATAGACTTTCTGAATGCTGTGATCAACTTCATCCTCCACCTGTGAAGTATTAACAAAACATCCACATTAGCATGCTGACAGTAGTAGTAGAGGCCCAGATATTATAAACCAAAGTGAAACTGTTCTAATTTGGTAAGCAGAAATACCTTGCTCTCATTGATATTAGTATACTTTAACAAAATTGTGCCTCCAAAGTTCTAAATCAATTTTTGCAAGAGATATTCCTAGCTTACAACTAACAGAAGACACACACACAAGTTAAGTAACATCTTAGGCAAGATTCCAGACAGAGCAACTTTGAAATATGGCTCAGGAAGAAAGCTGCTTTTATTATGACAGGTACACCATGAAATTATGAGCTACTTGTAGGAATATAAACCCTCCCATTTCTTCCTTGCCCTCCAAAGTTCCAAAACATAAAGACACCACTGTGTAACCACTGAGGCTAACTGATTTGGTTTAGGACCCCAGTGAGTTATTGGTAACTCTTATCAGCTGCTTCTTCCGTTTGTGAAACACAGGTAAATTCTCAAAGTTTTGCCGACTCTTCTATCCAATGATGACCAAGCTCTGAGTTTTCCTCCCCTCCACTTCCTCAGAAATGGTACTGCCAGCACACTGTACATAGCAACAGCTACTAGAATAACTTCCAAAGCTATCGCGGATGAGTCAAGCTGCTAAAGATTCTGCCAAGTACCTGTGTTAGAAATGGATGCCACCCAAGAATCATCACCTCTCCCGCAAAAGATTATCGATAATGCTTCTGGAAGAAGTATTTCCTAGAGTCTTTCTAGAAAGAGGCTCCGCTAACCGTCAATTAAATGCACAGAAAATTTTATACAAGCTTGGTGTAGCTAAACATTAATACCAGAATAAGAAAAAGGAACATGACAATTGAGAGTTAATCACGTGCAGCAGGAATTGCTTGCAAGGAGCGTAATCCGAGGACTGAGTACTAAGTAGGCAGGCGTATTCTTCAGTAGACTTGTAAGTATCAATGTAGTATCAATGCTCGTTATCTTTATAAACAGATCTGTACCAACAGACATGATTCAAAGCTAATTCGGCCTGCAGAGGCACTTGTTTC
This sequence comes from Tinamus guttatus, assembly GCF_000705375.1. Next base: position 135,742 of record NW_010586987.1, on the reverse strand, counting down.
AGACTAGCTTAAATCAATTGTTTAAAGATTTAACTAAACAAAAATCACTGAATTATAAATTAAATTAGTCACACAAAACAGACTAGTTTTTTTATATAGGTTTTTAAATAATTTATTTGCATCCATGCTTGTAAAGCACTTGGCTTACAGTTAAAGTAGGACAGTACTACACCTGAAAGCCAGTGACATACAAGAAAACTTGATCTCCAGCTAACCTAAAAACGTTGGGGAAAAAAAGCAGGGGGGTGGCAGGGGGAAGGTAGAAAGGGAGAGACCAAGGGACTAACAAATTTTGCAGCACATCACTATATCACAATATGGCCTACACAAGCCTGACATAGTTCCAGTCTACAGACACCTTCAGAACAACACACACGGGTTGACTGAGATGTGTTGGAAAAGTTTTCAAGGTCAACTGTGATACTGTAATGCAAAAAGGGGTAATGCCACCTCAGTGAGGCAACATAGTATTAGACTCGGATACATTTCATACCAGCAGTTTTGACAACTACTGCCATAACTTCAATCCATCTTTTCATGTAAATTTATATAGATTACACTAAAGCAATTCTAACATGATTTCAGTCTTTTTTTCTTAAAATCCAGAAGGCTCATACATGACCACCTCTCGCACCCCCCCCACCACACAACAACCCCAAACACCACACCCACAATCCCCACACATGCCTAAAACTGAACAAAACAAAGTACAGCGCTGCTTCATTTTTCCTGGCAACAATATTCAGAAATCTAGGTTGACTTCAACTCCCAATTCACTGTTAATAAAACACATTTTTGACACTCCGGTTGCACTTCAAAAGAGCAATTTAAGACACTAAATAATGTAACATAGTAGAAATTGGCATTTTTACTAAACACACACAAAAATGGAACTGTCTCTTTCCGAGGACTATAAAATTTAATTTTCAAATATAGGCTTTCACAAATGCCTTATACTGGCATAAGGCCATGCTGCCACTAAAAACATGACCTTCCCAAGCTCTGCCCCTGCATTAGTGTTTGTGAAGCTGCACGGTAGGTAGCAAGACAAAAGGAGAGGTGACAGCAATGTGCAGCTGGGACTGACCCTATTTTGGACCAGTTCAAGTACATAACTTTACAGATGAGCTAGGCAGGAAAGACATATGCACCTCATTTTTAATCTGCTCTGAATGCAATTAGCTGGAAAAAAGCAACGTGCAAATAAGATCCATGGAGATGTCTGATTTTTATAGGCCAAATGCAGCTATAGCAAAAGCCAGCAAAATTGTACAAGTTTGAAATTTCTTTTTCTTCAAGGTACATTGTTATATATCTATAATGTTATGTGGCATATTTCTAGAATGCATTTCACTGGCAGGGGTATAAATAAATAGGATCAGAAAAAAACAACACAATTTTACTAAACAAATTGTAACTAAACTGTATATTATCATATTCAATCTGTTTGACTTGATTTATTACACAGCATCAGTTCTTAAATATCGGCAGCTCAAATTAAGGAAAAACTGATGAGAGTTAAAAATAGCCACTACCAGTTCTACAGATAAATACAAAAATAGTATAGTCTATCTTGTATTTTGGGCACAGTTTCATTGAATCATAGAATCCTTACAGTTGGAAAGAACCTTTAGAAATCATCTAGCCCAACGCCCCTGCACATGCAGGGTCACCAAGAGCACGTGGCACAGGACTGGATCCAAGCGGGTGTTGGAAATCTCCAGAGAAGGAGACGCCACAACCTCTCTGGGCAGCCTGTTCCAGTGCTCTGTCACCCCCACTGTTAAGAAATGTCCCCTTAAGTTCCTGTGTCATGTTTGGTGCTTCAGTTTATGCGTTTCCTCTAGCTCTATCAGTGGCCACCAGTGAAAAAGAGGCCAGCACCATCCTCCACATCCCTTCCCTTGAGGTATTTATATACACTGCTCAGGTCCCCTCTCAGCCTTCTCTTCTCCAGGCTGAACAGGTCCAGCTCTCTCACCCTCTCCTCACAGGGCAGATGTTCAGGTCCCTGATCATCCCTGTAGCCCTGTGCTGGACTCTCTCCAGTAGCTCAAGATCCTTCTTGTACTGGGGGGCCCAGAACTGGACACAGTACTCCAGATCTCCAGATGTGGCCTCACTAGTGCTGAGTAGAGTTTACCATAAAACATTTATCAAAATTGAGATATTACCTTTGCTCTGTAGATGTATCCAAGAACCACCACCACCACTTCAGTGATAAAAACCAAAAGCAGAATGATCACGAACTGTAAAACATAAGCCAGAGTATTGGTGAAAATACTTTCAGCTATCTAAATCCTAAAAGTCTCAACTGAGTCTCCGAGGCTCATTATGAAGCAAATTCTCAGGAAGGGTTGTAATTTAGTAAATAACAAAGCAAGCAATTAAGTTGACCAAAATGAGTCCAGAGTTAATTTCATTCAAGAAATTAAGAGTTCGTAGCACAGATAGGGGAGTGCTGACCATTAGGAATGAAGCACTGCACTGGACTGGTTTAATCAAGTGCTTCTTCCACGCTTCTTCCTATGAGATAAACCTCAGTGTTACATCAAAGAGGCTACCTGGACTGCCACTTCAGAGCACAAGGTGCATTAAGGGAATGTTTTGGTAGATTAAACCGACAGAGGCAGCAAGTTATGCACTTGCCACAATATATTTAAATGTATGGACACGTAAACCTAGCTGGCTCCTGGCCCACCCTTCCTTCCCTCAAATTTCGCCTTTTCATCCAGCACAGGCAATTTTAAAGTGGTATCAAGAAATCATGACATAGTTGTGAGGCATCACTTTTAATGAGCTCACACCTGTTAAAAAGAGATAAAAACTGAGGAGCCTTCCATTGCCAGAACCAGCTAACTTAGCACTGCTGCTCAAAAGAGAGAGAGGAAGAAAAAAAAAAAAAAAAAAGACTGAAAAAAAAAAAAAAAAAAGACTGAAAACAAACAAGCAAACAAACACCCCACACCATAAGGGGAAAGAAAATAGTTATAAAACAAGATCAAAACCAACTTTAACCATACATTTTAGAAGTCAATTAAAAGGGAAAAGGGCAAAAATATGCACAGTAGACAAGCACAGGAACACCACAACTTACAGTAGCAAGTCCACAGCGACTTTCCCGAATCGTGGCACAGCACCCGATTAGTCCAATAATAAAGAGAAGCGTCCCCACAGCTATGATAACCACCGCTGGAATGAGCGTGTAGACATCTTCAAAGAAGTGATCATAGTCATCATATGTGATGAACACATAGGCTCCCACGTAGCACAGTATGCCTGCTGCTGCCTGCAATAAACACAGTTAACTTGGTAAGTTCTTTGAACACCAAACTCTCCCTTCCGTAAGACTATTTTGCAACAATTGTTTTATCAAAGTCTGTAAGTTCTCCTCAGAAGTTAGGTATGTTGAGATTGACACCTTTGCTGAGTTAAAGGGTATGTCCCTTAAGAACATCTTGAACCGAGCAGAGGCTAGCTAATTCCAACTTTCAAACTACATTTAATCTAGGCAGACTTGGTTTTCACTACACTATGGAAGTCTTTTCAGAGGCATGTTAGAACTGCAGGCAATCATGCTACAAACACTAAAATCTTGCTGCCTGTTCCTTCCCAAGACATCTCCCCCCTCAGCCTACAAGCTAAATCCTTCACACAGTATAGCAGTACAGCACAGTATCACACAGCATAGCACTTCAGAGTACGAGGCAGCATTGAGAACAAGATTCCAGCCCAAACAGCAAGCTAATGGCAACTGAAAATTTTGGAACATACACAGTTACTTTACTGCTGCTATTTATTTACTGATTCTTCCATTTTGCTATCTACCATACGTGATTCCCATATTAGCAGCATTTACATATGCATGCCAAGCTTTGACCTCAGCTAGGGAGGAAAACTACTGAAGACAGCCTTTTTGAAGTGTTCGTTAAAAGATGACCTTCTCTAAAGGGTCATTGCACAAAAACAGCCATCTTTTTTACATGAAGAAAATCACTTTATTAAGCTACTATTATTTAATAGCAAGTAAGTCCTGTAGGATAAATCTGCAAGACTAATGCCACTTCACAAATGCCACTTCACAAAAACTCTAAAAAAGGAGCATATGCATCATTCCAAGGCACTTACCTCCCCCAAAATTGCTGTAGTCCCTACATACCAGTATCTTTATTAAAGCTGCACAGAACTAGTGAAGTACAGACAGCTGATGCTTGAGAAGCCAGCTAACACAAGTACATTTGGAAATAAATTCCCTTACTTTATCAACACTTGCTTTAAAAAAAAAAAGTATTTTATAACTACCTTTCATTATGCCTGCTGCATAATGAAATAATCCTGTTATGCTTTAAATGTTTAATTTTCTCTTTAAATGAGGCATTTAATTATACTCAATTGATTTGCAATGACAGACTCATTTGAACCTTTCATGATACCGATACCTTTCTGGTATCAAGTCACACTGTTTTGCTACTCTACTCAGTAGCTGCAAACACTAAGCCATGATCTGGGGAACCTCACCTTGCTCTAAAGGCTGCAGCTCCCCTATTACAATGCAGTCTGCACTCCAGATGCAGAAGTTCACTAACAAATTCTGCACGCCTCAGCTCTGACCTGCAGAGAAGGCTGCAAGCTGCCCTTCCTGCCCACTCAGAGCCCAGCAAATACCCTGTGTCCCCATAGTGGGGAGAGAAACACACACAAACACACCATGTTAGCACAAGCAGGTAGAGACTGGGACACACTACCACAGAATGAAAGAACCAATGAATAATTCAGGCTGAAAGACTCGGGAGATCACTTAGTCCAATTTCCTGTTCAAAGCAAGGTCAGTGCTGAGTTTAGACCAGGTTGCTCAGGGCTTTGTCCAGCTGGGTCTTTAAAAATCTTCAAGAATGGAGATTTCACAGCCCTCAGGGCAACTTGTTCAGTGTGACATAGAACAAAACAAGACAAAAAATACTGGTACCTCCTACTCCAGCAGTTAGCTACTGGGTAATTTAACACTGTACTGTTACTGCAACTTTCCTATAGAGCAACACTGCGTAATGGCTGCTAGAGTAATGCTTTAAACATGGAATAGCCTCTGCAGCACTGCGTTAGGGAACGCCGACTCAAAGAACAAGGCCAACTCCAAGGTGTCATCAGTTCTACATGGATTTGCACAATCTACTTCACCTCTGAAAATAAGAGGCTACTCCATAGAAACGTTAAAGCACCAAAGAGGCTCGTATGCATCTAATAAAAGGTGGTTTGTAGACACAAAAGTAGTGAAAAAATGAAATAAGGAAAAAGCGGAACATCTTCACCAAATTATGAAGTGAACAAGCTAGTAAATATATATACAGAGAGAGAGAGCGTGCGCACTACTTTGCGCAAGAGACATGCAGAAATGCTAATACAATTCTGGAAATCATGTCTTACCATGTTGGGAACAACATGGCAAAAATGCAGACAGTTCCTGTATCCAAAGTATAGTCAATGAACGACGCGATTATATTGACTGTTGCCTAGCAATGAAGCACGGGAACGGTAGGCTAGGGATGTTGACTCCCACTTCTAGAAATTGAAATGCTCTTCAGAAACGTCATTTTTTTTGCAAGGTAGCAGGAGACAACAACCACTGCACCATTTTAGAGCCCATTAGTCCTCCCATGCTGTATTTTAATTGATGTTTAGAGGTTCTTTCCAAGAAAGATTTGGTTCATGCAAGCAGACATGAGATTAACAACTGCATGAGCAAGCACCTTTAAAGAAACATTTGGAAGAAGGAAAAAAGGCAGTTCAAAAAGCTTAAGCCAGCTGTAGATATTTATTTTCTTTCCTTATTTTGAGATGGATGCACTTCCTTGAAAATTCTGCACTTATGGTATTAGGCCAGAGCTAAGCACAAGTTAGATACTTGAGCTAAAACAAAATAAAAAAGCACAGTGCTAAAGAAACGGGTATTCTGGATTAACTGGATTGGCTAGATTTTTCTTCAAAATTTTCTGGCTAAAGCAACTCATCCAATGCCTTGACTAAATTTTTCACACATTTCTTTAGGTTTACTCCTTTAGGAGTTGCAGACTGTAGTTTACAGAGTTTTTTTTTCCTGTGTAGAGCACCACAGCATTTCAGCAACAGCTGTATGTGTTAGTTTATCTATAAAATAGAAGACAAGCTTGCATTAGAAACATAAGGAAGTTGAAAGGTATTGCCTCTCCTTGATGAGGTGGCCTTATCCTTATCAATTAAGGCTACCCTTTTCTCAGAATCACTTGAGTAAATAATCTTTTTAAGAAAAAGCCTTGAAACAAGTACCTGCTGGAGCTTTCACACTTAATAAAGTTTAAAAAACATTAAGAAAGAAAATCCTCCCTTTCCCTTAAGTATTACAGTTTTGAAAAATTTTCAAAGAGGTACCTTCGCCTAGGATATAGAAGAACTGTGGGGAAAAAATAGCAACATTACCTAGTTAGTTTACATGGAAGTTAATTCAAATGCCTTCACTCTCCCTTCCACACCACAATCATTTGTCAGCCTCCCCTAAACCAGCCAGGGAGACACTACGTCAGCAGTTTTGTTGAGATTAGGAAAGTGCTTCAGAAGCAATCCTTTTGCTCATCTGCTGACCATTTTCACTACATTTTGGGTGGAATCACAGCAGTTTTAGAGGGAATAAGCAGAGTCCTTTTGGACAAAACTAGGTCAGAAGCTGAATGCATTTAAGCATGCTAACTGCTAGCAGGTGTTCAGTCTGTGGGACCAGAGCAGACTGAGGTCCTTCCTTGGCACCCCCAGCACAGTGGCATCAACACCTGCTCCTCACAATACAAACCATTTTGCTCCACATCTGATGTTCGATGTATACACTTACTTACATAAATAAAGCTCAAGTATCATTATAGCAAGTGAAGGTTAAGAAAGTCTTACCTATATTAAGCTACCTACACTGAACAGTGTTGTCTCAGTTAAACACACATTTGATAAGTTTTAGTATAACGTGGACTTACTCCTGATATGATCTGTTGCAGCCCAAGAATAAAGTTTAATACATGCCTTTTTAAAAATACTTAACAGACCTTCCAGCATTTACTTCTCAAAAACAGAACTAAAGAAATCAAAAACAGTATCACAAGACAAGATCACAAAGAAAGCCAAAGTAATTCACACCAGGGTGCTTAGAATTGCAGAGTAAACAGCAGATCTGCAGAAATATGGATTCACTGAAGTTGAACACAAAGGCATTTGAACAAAAAGCTGCCATATTTACTGCCAGAAATTTTCCGATCATTAAAATGGAAACCAAATATATGAACTGCACACAGTTCAAATAAGTCTTTGATACACAGGACTTGAAAGAGGAATTCTCCAACTTCATCTGCTCAAGGCTCTGAATACAGATGACAGCGGCTCCTGAATTTGCGCCAGGTCACATGCATGCACCCAGGAGATGCCTGGTTGTTCAACATTCACACATCCCTCCACAGTTGTTTGCACCTCTCTTTAGGTTGGACACTATAAGTAGCACACTCATATTTTAGGACACAGTAACTTAAGGGAGATTGCCAAAACGAGCACAGTCAACACACACTGTTTGTTGCAAAAGACTTAAGCTCTTAGTCCTCCATTTCACCAGAGGAGGTCAGGAAAGCTTGAAAGCATTGTTTTAGTACGGCTATCTAAGTAATTAAAGGCATAAATAGGCAAGTAACTGGAGAGGGGAATATTGAACAGCTTATGCATGAAGTGCACGAGAACAGAAAAAGCACCCCTCTGACAGGTGATATTTGTGATATTTTTAACACAAGAAAATGCATTAAACATTTGGTTCTTAGAATAAATGAACAAGCTTCCCAACGTCTTGGGCTAGGTCTCACACAGCCTCCTAGGCAAACATGTATTTTGCAGAAGTAAACACACCCCAAGATATACAGGGCTTCAGGTTTTCCAGACTTACCCTGAAACAGATAGCAGTCTGCAGATAAGCATTAAGAACTGTTTTTGTGTTTTAAATGTTCCTCACGTACAGTGATAGTTTAAATGTTCAAGCTCTTGTGGTCTAGGAAGATGAATGAAAAATGGAGCTTGAAACTGCTAGTTCTCTTGATCATTTAGCTACTAGCTGCGGACATGGCAACTTCATTTATACACTAATACTTTTTTTTTTTTTTTTTTTTTTTTTTAAAAAAAACCCCCCTACTCTTTTATATCCAAAAAAAACC
>NW_010586987.1:110918-121501 GCF_000705375.1 Tinamus guttatus | reverse complement strand
CTCCTCTCCTTCCCGTTCCTGAGGGGAAGAGCGAAGGGAGGAAGCGGCCGGTGCTTCTCCTGCCCCCCCGGAAGGTCCCTGCTGCCACAGCCACTATCGAGTAGACATTTCCATCGTGAAGAGAGAAAAAAAATAATAATAAAAATGGTTTAATCCCCACCGAGGCAGCTGCACCATGGCGAGCACTGCCTTTGGGAGAGCCCTGCCTGGCTGGGGAGCCAAACATGCCCAGTTACCTCGGGATTGGAGAGGGCTGCGGGTCGCACTCGGAGCCAGGGCCGGTTACGGCCACACGCATACACCGCTCTCCTCGTGTATAAAGTGCTCCTAAGCATCGGCCAAGCGCAGGGGCCCTCTTGAAAACTGGCACTTCTCCCCTAGCTTCTCCGCCATCTTCCCTCAGCATCGGTGTTGTGGTTATTTTCTCTTGCAACACGCAGCCTCCTCCACGCTGGTGCTCTCTGGGCAGCTTCACCGCCTCCTCAGGTCGCTCCTGTGCCTCTGGGCTGGAGGAGATACGTCCATGGCCGGAACGTGGCAGGGATCCATCTCGTACGGCGAGGGAAGCAGGGATCTGCTTCATGGAGCGCTGCGCGTTTTGCTCCTTCCTCCCACGCGTTGGGGACGTCGCATCCAGCTCCAAGGTAGCATGGAGATGCTAAGGCTTTTTTCACCTTGCGTTGCGAGCCCTCACATGCCGATGGATGAAACTTCCCGGTCTTGCCACGGCAATGCCTGTCTCCAGAAATGAATTTACAGACCCAAAAGGCAAGCTCAAATCTTGTGGCACCATTAAATGGTTTCGCAGCGAGTTCCTGGCATTTAGGGGGTGACAGTGGCTTGTAATTTCTGTTTCTGTAACGCATAGTCAGGCAACTCGTGCTTTATAGCTGACAATTCTGTGACATATAGTACTTTAAAAACACATTTATGTTAAACCACTATAAAAGCACTAAAGGTTGATGGAAGAAAAGTTTAAGATTAGTTTGATAGAAAAAAAATGTAGGATTAATGATGACATTTAAAAATCCTTTCAAAGGTTTTAATACAATGCTGCTCTGCAGTTTTCATGCTCAGATTACAAATACAGCAGTCTGCTCAGATTTTCTATATTTTCTGTATTTTCACAACACAGTACATATTTGGCAATGTATATGCAAGACTTGGTGTACAGTACGCACATTTCTGGTTTTGTTTTTTGGCATTTGATCTTGTTTGAAGACTGCGCTTGTAAAAGGATGCAAGAAAAAGCAGGATTTCATGCTTGGACAGGAGAAAAGTGCTGCTACATGACAGCCTCTGACAGGGTTGCAGTGTTACATGTGCAGGGAACTGAAAGAGGTTGGATTCACCAGGAGGATGGAGCACTGGAAAGAAGGGAGGAATTACTGACTTCGGTCAGTCTTCTGAGTGCGCTGAGGGGCTGACTTGGCTGGATTTGCTTTGCCTGAGGTGGCAAAGCCAAGCGCAAGGAGGAGGGTGATTGCCAAGTGTAGCTTGAGGTATGTCCCCTGTGGAAAAGCAAATGCAATCATGGATGGCCTTTTTTTTTTGCCACATGGTGCTGCTGCTGTCATGGTGCAAAGCTGGCTGGTAGAAGGTGCCTGTGCAGGGTTTTTGTCAGGCTCTTGTGCAGTGATGTGTTCTTCGTTCTCTGCAGGATCCACACCAAACTTCTAGGCACCACCGTTCTCCACAGCTTCTATCCACAGGCCAGTTTGGACGAAGCGAGGGCCGGTGCTCACATCTCATACCAAGTGCGACATGCCCCACTCTGTGTCCTGTAGTTTGGAAGATGCCACCAGAAGCAAAAAACTGCTCCGTCTGCCTAGACGGGAATGGTTGGCAGGGTCTTCTAGCTCCCAGTTGGCACAGGTAGAGGAGGAGGAGGAGGGACAACTTGCTGAACTAAGTGTAGCCAGTGCAGTTCCCAGGAGAGCAAAGTGCGCTGGAGACAAGTTGCAACAAGCGTTTTGCCAACTGTTTGCAGTTTCAATAGCTGGCTCCAAGGAATTGGACTGAACTGTCGCCAGCGTAGCTTAGCTTGCTTAGATCTTCTCCCTCTTCTTGATGTGGATGGATAGTTGTGATGTGTTTTTGTCTTTAATCCAGTTAAGCCTTCTTTAAATTCTTCATGCTCATTAAACATTTCACAACATCCAGCTTGTGACTGCTGTCATGGCAGCATTTTCAGATAGCCCTGTGATGCCCTTAAGTGGAATTAAGCCCAGTTCAGCTCTCCTTATATATAAGCAGTTGGAGTTAAATTCTGTGGGTACAGTGCACTGTGAAGATTAAAAATCATTCATATTGATAAACCTGGGAACCAGCAATGTAGTAAATGTACTAAAAATGAGCTAACTATGTGAAAGAGTTAGGTATTATGGAATAATCTTATGTTTTTCATTATCTTCTGAGGAAGTAATTAGAAGTTTCTTCAATACATTGAATTATATAAGAGCCTGGAAATGTCCGTGAAGGTTGAGGGATGCACAGTGAAAAGGCCTCATTGCTTGACACAAACATTTTCCTAATCAAGGTTTTTAGTCATTATATGGAATCGGGGTTAGCAGGAGATAACAACATCCTTCTGCGGATGCCCAGTGCCTCGTGAGCCGGTGAGCAGAGATGGAGACAGATTCTGTCAGTGTTGAGTGGGGTGGGCAGCAATGCATTTGGTGTTCCATGTTTTCTACAACAGGAGAAATCTCTTACCTCTTAGTCCCCTCCCTTCTGATTTGCGGGAGCCCAGGGCCACCAGTCAAGACTTGCAATACATTAATTGCCCTTCCCTGGTAGCGAAGGATCTCGCAGGAGTCACTCCTTGCGTTTCTTCCCTTTTTGATGGACTTGCACACTGTCTGGTTTATTGCCACAGAAGTCGTGTAGAGGGAACCAGGAACATCCTTCACGACAAAGGGGAAACAAAAAAGCTGAGATTAGTTTATTGGCTTTTCCTCATATGGTCTCGTCATCTGAATTAAGCTATATCAAATGCAGTTTTCAATAATGAAACAGACAAAAAATGTATACACAAATGCAGTGGATTTAAATAAAACTTACATAAAATAACTAGGTAATAAAATAATACCCCCTTATTCAGATACATTGCATGGCATGAAGGATGTCTGCATGCTCTAATTTGGTTTATTCTAACATGTTTTTAATACTAGCCATTGCATTTTGTAGCATTATTTTGAAGAAAGCTCTTTCGGAATTGAGTAGTACCACAGAAATCAGAGTTTCAAGATCAACTGTTGGCCAGAATCAGAATCCCTTCTGCTTATACACCCAAGAAATGAATATAATAGTCCAAAAAAAAACCAAAATATGAAAGGATTTCATTTAGAATTGTGTCACTGATACTGGCAGCTTTTTTCAGAAGTACCTTAACGTTGTGTTTAATAAGGAGCAGGTGCAGGTTGGCCTCAAGGTCTGCTTTGACACTGGAGAGCTGCTGAATGGATCCATGTGGGACGAGCTCGTGCTACGAGGGAAGCGGAGGGAGGAATCACGGTCCTGCCCGTCCTGGGGTTTGCATGGGCAAGCTGCACTAACGGCACGTGGCACCGTGTCCCTCTCGCTCGCCCGTCACCCTGTGTCTCCCCGTGTGGTGCTGTTTGACGTGAGGCGCTGCCTTGGAGCCAGCTCCACGCGCGGAGCTGGGAGCGCCTAAGCAGGGAGCCGGGCAGGCCTGGGTAACCATGGAGACAGGAGCAGGGAGCGCGTTATGGAAAAACGTAACTCAAGGCGGGAAAAGAAAGTTGGATTGTAACTTGGTTATTCCCCCGGCTGTTCACTGATGGTCCCCGAGACAACCAGCACCGACTGCCTGCCGGGGCGGGTGGCCCGTGGGCAGCTGGGCTGCTGCTCCGGCCTGGCTGCTCAGAGCGAAGCTCCTGCAGCTGCTTCTCCCAAAACGGAGGCTCCTGGAGAGCGTTTCGCCTTCCCTAATAGCCGGGTTTGTCTACACGGTGTGAACTGGCTGCCTGAGCTGCTTCTGTGGCCAACCGAGAGCCAAAGGGTTGTGCATCCCCGCCTAAAGGAGGCCTCCAAGACAGGTGAAATGGCTCATGTCCTGCAGGGAGCTGAGGACTGCTCGTCCTCTACATAAAAATTAAACTATAACCACAAACCAGCCGGGCTGCCTTCCCTCTGAAGCGCAGCCCTGCTGACCTGCTCTCTTGGTGCCATCTGTGGCTGCTGTTGGCTGCTCCAAGACTGGGCATCTGTGTTTGGACAGAGAGCCTTTAACGCCGTTGTTTGCAGTTCACCAGTGATTTAACCCTGCTATTTGGGGAGGAAGGAGGGTCCTGCAGGCAGAGCACAAAGTCATAGCACAGAGTGGACATCACAGCTCCTGCTGCAGTCGTTGCTGCATTAATTCTTGTAAAAGTTGACTGTGGCTCAGTATCCATAAGGAACAACACAAAGAGCTCCTCTCAAGTCCTAGATCCAGCTAGAAAAAAGAAAACACCATAAAATGTTAAGTTTTATGTTGAGCCCACATTGATGTTTTAGTGCCTCTGTAATACTGTAGGCCATTTCTTCAGAGGAATAATTTATGTTCTCCAATATTATGTGTACTTTAGTGCTCACTTAATGACAAGCTAATATTTCAAACAAAATACAACTTCTGTAATGAGATACCTCGTTCCTGCCAGGATGTTATTAGGATACCTGCTACAGCGATCTAATGAGATTGACCTTCATTTCAAAACAAATTGCTCTCCTCCCGAAATTATTTTTAATGGTCTTCTTGATTTATGCAAGGGGACCTATAGCGATAGCCTTCTGTTGGGGGAATAAATGATTCCAATAATTATAAATTTTATCAAATTGACAAGTCATTTTCAAGTGCTACTCTATTTTTATTGTTGCACATACGCTGAGTCCAACATTATGAAAGTCCCTATTTTCTCTGCCTCTCCGCAAAGAGCAAAATAAACGAGTTTGGTTCATGGCGACTAGACGATAAAAACATTTAATTGCTGCCCTGTTTTTAGCAGCTCTGAGGCGTTCACCTTGCGGCGATTTGGGCTCCCTGGAGTGCTGTTTGCTGCCATCTCCCGGACATCTCTCCAAACGTCAAGGAGATCCAATCCGTGCTCTAATGTTCCCTTCCTCCTGGTATTAAAAACTGTTGTGCGCGTGATTGCTCATATTTATTTTTAATGATATGAATTCTTTTTTAAAAGATAATGAAGAGAAAAAATAGAAGTTTGCATGCTGGATATTTGTGCCGAGTGCCTTAACATTATTGATTAGCTGAAGCAGTCTGGCTGAAGCGTTTCAGAGGGAAGATGCTTAGAAGATGGGCACGGTTGGTGTGTATTAATAATAGATGCAAAGGCTATGCCATTCAATTCGAAAAGCCCAAGGATCTTACCAGCATTATTTAATCCTCACCACATCCTTGGGAGGCATCTTTCATTGCATGGCACCAATTTTATGGACTGAAGTCGTGGATCCGCGGTGTGGTGGCAGATTCTCAGGTTTTGCATGCGAGCTTCCAATTACAGGAGGAAAAAGAAAATGCTCAGAGGGTAGGAAAATGATACCAGTGCGGATTTTCCTAGTGCATCTAAGTGCAGTGGCATCTGGCCATCTTTTTCCTCCAGGCTTTCTACAGATCCAGCCTACAAGCATGGTAGCAAATTCCTCTTCCAAAAAATCCCAACACCACTGAGTAAACAACTTGACTCAGGAAAATGACATTAAGGGGCAGGAAGAGGGGAGCTGAATTTAAGAGGCAGGGCTTCCCGCCGTGGGGAACGCTGCCTTCCCTGCGCCGCTGTGCGTGTTCCCGTCACCAGCTCCCGCGCGCCCGTGTCGCCCGGGCAGGGATCTCTGCAGCGGGGAGGCCCCAGGGCTGCCCCCGCCCCGGCCCCGGGAGCCGCTCGAGCCCCCGTCCTCGCCGCTTGTGTGGAGACACGGAGCAGCTCGCGGCCTCCTCCTCGTTTCGTGGGGTCCGTGGTTCCTTTTTGCCAGCAGAGAGTGCTAAAGGCAAAGTGAGAACCCCAAGGAGGCCAGCTGATCTCCTCAGTAAATGCTGTTAATTGCATTTGCTTTGCAATTATAAAACCGAGAAAGTGGCCGATGCCTGTGCAGGGACTGTCACCACCTGTGAGTACTGGGCACGGAGCACCCTGGGCACGGACACAGCTGGATTGCAGTTCTCCTGCAAGTCAAGAGCAGGTAAAAATAGCGTAGGTCTCCAGCGTGGTACAGCACAGTTCCCCTGATTTCAGTACCGTGCTGGCTCATCTTAAGCCCTGTGTGATCGACTGGCAGCCACATGTTTAACCCAGAAATCCTCCGGCTCCCAGCCAGCTCAGGCAATCCTCTCTCCAGCTGGGGATTTCTGACTCACCTACCTGAGCTTCCATTACACAGAGCAAAACGGGTCTCCCTTGCTCCAGCCACAAAGCATTTTTGGGGTAGGAAAGCCTGTGAACTCAACAAAAACACCACATATCTGATACAGTTTTACCTCCAGCAGCAGTCACACAGATGCTGCAGGAATAAGATACTGTTGCTAGGGCTGAGATTGGATTCCCCACAGGCCGAGGCTGTCTTGGAGGGGAGATTTACTGAAGGCTCCAGTACAGCTTCACCCTGGGGTTAGACTGGGCAGGGGCTGAGCTCCTCACTGCACCGGCCATTGGGAAGAGCTCTCGTTCCCCCTCGGAAGGTTCATATTTGCATCTGCCTTTTGTTGTTGTTGCTGCTTTCGGTTTAACCTGCTTGGGAACATCTTTATAGTGACAGAGATGGCAAGTACCGTTGTAGGCTTTAAAAATATATATAAGCAATAGAGAGAGCGTGTGTTATACTGCTATTATTGATTGGTTTTGGTTAAAAAAAAGGAACAATAAAATCCCGTACAACCAGAGGGCAAAGCCCTAATTCAACAGGCCGGGCCTGCTGTGCCGGCTCTTGCAGGGAACATTTGGCATCCAGCTCGCGGCTCCCTGGCACCTCTGCACCAAGCGGGACGGGAAGAGCCCCGGAGGATCCCAGCTTGTTACAGGGATAAGGGAAGGCAGGAAGGAGGTGTCCTGAGATGGGCTGCTGGGATCCGTCTCCTTTGGGAACCTCCCGCAGAGCTCAGTGGGATTTAGACTTAGGCTTCCCATTCCTGACGAGATTTTGGTGGACGCCCCCACCCAAAAAGAGACCCGTAACGCATCAACCCCGTTGATGCGTGGGAAGCGCCTTCCCCAGGGACGCGCGGCGCCCCGGAGCCGGCCGGGCGGCATCGCGGCGTTGTGTGCGGTTACTGCCTCCTGCGCGGGCCTGCTTGGGCCGACAGCAAGGCCTGTTCTGCGCAAGGGCAGCTCGTTTGGGCTTAGGACTCTTGGGAGAGAGGACGAAGTGCAGCCGAGGATAGAATTAGGTCATAACTTTAGGCTGCCAAGATTTCCCTCTTGCTTTTGTTTGCTGCTTTTGCAAGGCAGGGGCTCACATTCAACCCTGCTGGAAAGAATAATCTTTTGTCTGCGCTCACTGGATCGAAGGCACTCACTGGATCCAAGTACAAAGAAATACATTGACGTGGGGAAAAATTAATTTTCTACATTTCTAAAACATAAATAGTCATTCCAAGCCAGTGGAAGTGTTTAACCAAAGCAGTTGGGAGTCTCGGGAAGATGCCTAAAATGCAGCGCGCCAGCCGAGCACTTCCAAGCCAAAGTCTGACTTGGGGCAGGAGCAGCTGTGGGATCCGGAATGATGAGCTGGGTAAGGGCCCCTTTTCAGACCCAGGAGAAGACCCGGCCGAGCGCAGCGCACAGAGCGTCCTGAGCTCACTGGTCTGGAGAGGAGCTCCTACATCCTTGGGCCACTCACAGCGAATAAGCGCATTCAAAGGAGAAACTAATGTGTAATCACACCCGTCCTGCGGCGCTTCGGGCAGTGCGAGAAGGAGTTATCCTCAAACCACGTCAGTAACTGCAGAAGGAGCGGCCAGCAGAGCCCTCCTGGGAATCAAGCCTACGAGTGAAGAACTCGGGAGGGATCTTCACCAATGAACTCGTGGCTGTTATGCAGGTGGAATCTTTTGCTATTACGTTATATCCACTTGGAAATCGCCAAGGACTTGGAGCACTTACCTGACTATATCCAGGATAAGGCACGCTTTCCATACATAGCTAAAACAAATTGCTCTTCCTGCCTTTCCAGGAGACAGCGTAAATCCAGAGCCACGCCGCTGGCTTATTTTGGCAATTTGGAGATGTAAGAAATATTGCAATCAGATGTTTCAAATTTAATTCAATCCTTCATTAAGTTGATCTCCTTTTTAATTCAATCTCAGCCTCAGAGACTAAATCATTTGCATTAAAAATAGCACAATGTCCACCCTTTCTTTTAATCACTGTGGATTGCTTGAGGCAGGTATTAACGGGTAATCTGATTACTGGCTACACAGTGAGTTGACATTTAATTAATAACTAAGGGGAAAAAATTAGAACTTAGAAAATTATCAAAGGAGCAAAGAAACCAACCCCTATAAAAGACACGCGGCGTTAAACAGAACGTGAAGGGAGTTGTGCGGGCTGTGGCTCGCGGCTGGCACGGTCCTCCCGTGGGCTCGCCGCGGGTGACGCCGCCGCCACGTGTTTCGGTTGCGGGGGATTAGCAGCAGACCTCCGGGAGGAAGGAGGTGTTGGGGACATCCAGCGGCCCGTCCATTCAGGCTTATTTACACTTCCTAATGGGATTTGTGTCAGGCGCTTGGTGGTGTCAACTGCTGCATCTCCCCTGAGCCCGGCCGCACTTCCAGCTGCGCGTGCGGGTGGACACCAAGGCGCAGGGGCCCTTCTGTGGGAAATGGCACCCTGTTGTCCGGTGTCTTGTGTGTGCGAGGGAGCTTCTCCATCCAGCTGGCGGGGCCTCCGGGCACGGAGAGCTGCCGCCTCGAGGCTGTCGCCGGGGTCTTGCTTGGAGGGGCCTGTGCTGCCTCCCCGTTGTTTCCTCGCGAGGGCCGGCCTGGGAACGTGTCCGGGCGGGTGGTTCGGTGTCCGCTCTCTTCTCGCGCAGTCAGGCCTGGCCGGCCCGCGGCTCCCGGGAACACGTGGCTGGTTATTTCCCACCGCCTCCCTGGTGAATTTTAGGATTCCCAAAACACATCTCTGCGGCCCAGGAAGGTCTCAGTGGGGCAGTGCGGGAAGGGGACCGTGCGCCGAGCCTGCCCTGGCGGAGACGCGGAAGGTGACGGGAGCTGAGGGAGCTGCCACTGCTGCCACGGGAAACAAGTCGTGTGGTTCATGCTGCAAAGGGGTCAGTGCTGGTCAGGCTCTGGGCCTTGGTTTTATGAAGCAGCGGATGGTTTTACAACAGTTTTAACAGGAGCCATAAAAAAAAGTGTCATGTGGTGTCCCACAGCACCGCTCATATCCCACTGCTGCTCCTCGCTTTAAGCCGAGGATGACCCTAATGTCTTGCGGTGGCTGCTTCAGCAGTAACTCCCACGCAGATGCTCATCCATGAGCTGCAGCAGTTAAGGTGGGCGAGCCTGGATGTTATTTGCAGGACTAAACTGGAGTAAGTTTGCCAGGAGACTTGCCTGGATCCGCAGCTCGTGGGACGTTCCTTTTCTTTGGTGGTTGAGCTGCCGCCATCCATGGGGCAGGACACAAGCCCATCTCCGCGCCGCTCTCCCACAGATGGGCCGGGAGCAGGGAGCCAGCCGCGGCCTTGCGGGCGGATGGGGCCGGCACCGCCGGCGCAGCGGGACGGCAGCGGCAGCACCAGGGCACCGCCGCGGGGCTGCAGGCCCAACATGGGCTTTGAGGACACGTTTCTCTGCAGAGCCGCGACTCCTCCATCCGCCAAAGGCTGAAAAATACCCTTGCTCATAATTGATTGGTCTCAGGAGATTTGTTGCAATCCAGGATATATCAGCTCGGTAGTAGCAAGGTGAGAGGGGAGGCCTAGGTCTGACAAATGACACAACGGTCCCTGTTTGGTGTTAACATCCGTGGCCTGTTCTGTGAATTCATTGGGTTTATGGTCTCCTTGCGTAGCTTCCAGTATCAACACTGCAGTATTCGAGGATCTGTGCCTATTTTACAGGTGTCTTCTGGCTTCGGCTGTGTTCACGCCTGGCGCGAGCTCAAGCAAACCCCGACTAGAGACTTGCATGGACAAAACTCAGTCAGTTCCAAAGGGACCTGGGTTAAACAAGCGGTTACGGAGCCTTGCAAGGGTTCCTGCTGGCTTGGGATGGCTCCTCTCTCCACAGCAGAGCCTGGTGATTGCCACTCACAAACAGCCCAATCCAGCCCTTTAAACTGGCTCCGTGGCACTCCATTAAAGCAGACTGGATTACTCTGGTAAGGCCAAGATCTCCCTGGCAGGCTGCTAAATGCGCTGTGTTTACTGATGTCCCTGGAGTCAGCTTTGGATTTATAAAAGGAGGAGGAAAGGCGCTTCGACTGCTTTTGGAAGGCTTCTGCTCAAGCAGAACGGCAGCGCTGCTCTGATGCCCGTGGGCTCATCTGGTGCACACCAATAAATTGGCATCTGCAGCCCCCGTCGCCACGTCCCAAAGCCGTGCGGAGGAGCGAGCTGCAGGAGCT
>NW_010586987.1:85672-110743 GCF_000705375.1 Tinamus guttatus | reverse complement strand
CCAGCCGGCGGCCAAGGCTCCTGATCGGCTCCGGGAGCGGCGCCTCAGGCTCCTGCGCCTGGCGGGAGAGGAAAGGAGGACACTGCGAATCGGACCTTCAGTGTAATAAAACTGGTTTATTTACACAGTAACATGAATGCCACGGAGTACACAGCAAAGTACCACAGCAAACCAGAGTGTCACTGCCCCGATCACGAGGGGAGGCTCGGAGCTTATATACTCATTCATATAAAAATGTGTAAGTATCAATATGAAGCACCAGATAAAGCAACGCAACCGGGAATTCCAGATACAAATTACCCACAACAAATGGAGTTGAAATCAAAAACAAGCAAAAAAATCCCTTTTTTTTTTTCCAAGGGATTTTAAAGAAATCCCATTTATAAAAGATCATCAGTTTTGGAATCCCTAATTTTAAAATAATTTTCCCCTTTTATCAAGAACAAGAACATATTCTTAAATGCTCAGCATAATTAAGATTTAAAAGAAAAAAACCCAAGGATTCCAACTGCAAAACCTTCCAACACCAACAAGCCAAAGGATAAAGAAACAGAGGTTTCAAGTTCTTTTGGAAGAGGTGCAATTTGTTTTATGAAACTACTACGTTCAACTTTACACAACCTTAAATATATATTATATATACAATATATAATATATATATTTTCAACAAAAGGGGGCAAAGAATAGTTTTGGGTTACAAAGCTTCATATACACACATAAATATATGCATATATATGAACATATATTTCTTCCATATAAAAAAAAACCCAACCTCTTCTAAATCCCTGAAATCTTCCCCTTGGATTTAAGGAAAAAGACAAAAATCTTCGGAGCCTGAAGTCCAACGCAGAAATGCCTTGCAACACGGCAAGGGAAAGGCCGCGCTCTGCCTGCTGCAGACCGGAGACCTTACGGGGATTTGACAGAAAAGGATTTTTTGCCTTTTCCTCCCTTGAAGTGTTTGGAACCCTCAAGGGATATCTCCACGGGTGCAGGTTTGGGAGCAGCGCTATTACAGAGGCGTTTCCAATCCTGTCCTGCCCTTCTCGCACGTTATCCTGCTGCAGAACCAGTCACCACGTCCCCGCACGGCGCGAGCGCTCGGGCCGGGCCCTGTCCAGCTCGGGAGCCGGAGCAGCAGCAGAACCTCCACCAACTCGGGGAAAAATGACGGCCCCGTCCCGAAGCAAATAATGCTTTCAAACTGCTTTCAAACTAGTTTCTGTTCGGGGAACCGGGGGAAGTGCATGATAAAGTCTGATGCACTTCCCACTGATAAATATTCCCTCAGAAAAAATGCGAATAAATAAAAAACAAGGCTATTTAATTCATAATTGCATATGGCTGTTGACTACTTAACTGTCTATTAACATTTTGTTAAAAATGAAAAAAAATCTTAATTTGGGTGGGTCTTCTCAGCACAACAACTGAGAAATGGAGACATTTTCATTCAGCAGCAAACACTAATTTTACGTGCTGAACTATGGGACCTCGTGTATGAGGCTGCAGGATAAACTCTCTAATAGCTGACTGCCAACACTCACCTGGTTTATATATCCTCTCCAACATGCTGGAATTCCTGTGTTAATCCATCAAGACGATCCATTCATGTCTTGTGGGTGCTTTTGGCACATGTGGAGCTTACAAGGTGCAAGGTGGAACATTGTGCAGCGCTCCCTGCCTTCTTGTCTGCAGGCCGGCAAGAGGATATTGCAGCCTGAGTTACAGATTTCACCACATGGGAAGTTTAAAGGGAGGCCATGCCTCTCATCTGGCATTCCAGAGGCTCCAGAGTAAAATCCTGGACCCCCTTTATTCCTGAAGATTTCTGGGCAAGTTTTCACTAGTAGATTCTCTTTACATTCACCTGGATTATGCATAGACTGGATCAAATCTGAGGCTTGAAAGGTAAATTGGAATTGGTGATTCACTGGTAAGACACACGGAGCAAAGGCGCCTCCCGACACGTCTCGGGAAGAGTTTTCCAGCGCTGCCGCGTCACAGGGCCGCGCTCGGGTCGCCCCCAGCCGCGCGCCTGGAGTGGATTGTCAGAGCAAAAGGCTTCGGGGATGCTGCCGCGGCCAGGCGAGAGCCACCGACTCCTGACCCGGGCCACCTCCCTTGGGCACGTTCCCTGCCACATCCAAAAGCCGCGTTGGGCCCGTTACGGGAAGCCAAGCTGGACTAGGTTCAGTTGTGCTAAGTTTGTGTAACTGAACCTGCGGAAACAAACGTTCTCGTGGGAGAGGCGCCCTGGCCCCGCGCACCCACCACAGCAGGTCTCAGCAACAGCCCTCGCGTCGCCGCGCGGGCAGCGCCACTGCCGGGGCTGGGCCGGAGGAAAGCGATTCCCGACGACTGACCGGTTCCTTCTGGGTTCTTGACAAGGCACTAAACATTGTGAATCCAATCACTGTGCTCCCTCTGTAACAGCAGAGAGATTTTAATGGCTCTAAAAGGATCAGAAACCACTCGTAATTCTTCAAGCAATTTTCCAGAAATTACTTTGCACTGGAAAAATCTGTAGAGTTCATGTTAAAAATATTTGAATGGCAGCTTTTATTAATAGAAAAATATATATTTACAGTCAATACTGTTATCTTAGATTTGCAGCTCTTCCTATTTCTTGAGCTCGGCTGAAAGTGCTACGCTCCTGAAAATCCCGAGTGTGCACCCGGAGTCGCCGCGCGCGGGCAGGCTCTGCTCCCGCGCGCAGCAGCCCAGGCGCAGGCACAGAGGGTTTTTTCCTTTTGCCTAGCAATTATGCTGTAGCATTCCCGGGGGTGTTTACATTCACTGTGCTGCACACGTTCTCGGGTGTTTATCCGGCACGACCTGCTGCCGGGATGGAGCACCATCGCGAGCACAGTTACCATCGCCGGCGAGGGGCAGGTCTGCAGAGCCAGCCCGGTGCCCCCAGCGCCAGCTCGGGCCAGGTTTTGTTCGACTTTGTTGACCATTCTTTTTTAAAGAAAACAAAAAAGCAAAACCACACGCGCACGCACACACAACACTACAAACTGCTAAAGTTTACCCAGTGCTGCACAAGAAGGAGATTGGTAGTGAACATCTATCCATGCTTGATTATACTGCAGAGCTAAAATGAGTACTGGTTCATCACAAAAGCACAAACTGAAATTAGATAGTTAGAGATGCAAACGCCTTGGACCAGCTGCATTAAACACGAGGGGAGTCGAGCGCTGCGTGCAAGCGGTGCCGAGAGCCCAAACTCTGCCCGTGGCGGCTGCTCCGGCGCCGCGCGGGCACCGCAGCGCCAGCCCAAGGCAGGGCACAGAGCGGCGGGTCACGGAGAAGCTCTCTCCTGCTGTAGTGGAAGTACCTCGACTACATACATTGCACTCGGACCTTCAACGCACTTGTTGTTTTTTGTTTTGTTCTTTAATCAATGCCAACATCCTAACCTTTTTTGCCAAAAGGAAAAAAAAAACACATATCACATTAAAATATATTATTCTTATCCTTGCCTGATCCTTCACTGATACAGGTGAATCAAACAACAGAATAATAATCAGAATTTCAAAACTCTCTAGAATGGTCTCAGAAACAGCCTATACTCTACTGCACAATCGATGTAGGCTTCTCCACAGTGTTCAGCTTAGCTCTGATAGATGCCAGAGAAGACTAATAGAGACATTTCACCCCCTCTGAGTGGATGGGGTGGATCCAGAGCTAGTTTTGCTGACCTCAAGCCTGCAGGACTGTTTGTTCAGTGTCCACGCATCCGGTCCAAGCATACATATGCTGTATAAAGTGGCTATTTGTTTCAAGGTTGAAGTGAATTGATTCCTCACAGTTTTAACAATTAAAATGAAACATCATTCCCCCCCCAAAAAAAAAACCACACGGATATCTGCGTGTTTATGTGCCAGGAAGGTACAGGAAGGGGCTGCAGATCTAGCATCAGGTAAAGGCTGGTGCGTAAAGTGAACACTGTAATGTACAGCTTTAAAAAATACATACAAGAATTGCACATAGATCCATAGGAGAGAAGCACAGGCTCCTAACGAGGGCTGTCTGCTGTCCATCGCCCAGGTCAGAATATTCGGTGCCGCGTTTCCCCCCGTGTCCGAACTCCGCGTTCCCGGGGAAGCAAAGCCAAGAGCTCCGTGGGCTGCGCTGGTGAAAGCTCCGTCTCTTCAGTACTCAGTAACTCCTCTGCCAGCCCCAGGCCCTGTGTGTGGTGCTCCCCGAGCTATCCTGACAGAGCCCCTTGCTTGGGCTGCTGCCTACTAGACACTGCAAAACCTGGTTACACAGAGGAGAGAAGCAGCCGAACGATGCCGCAGGAAAACTGGATCCCGATTCCGTTCGGTGCGGCTGCCGAGCTGAACAGCTCCCTCGCTAGCTGGGAACCGCTGTGGTTGCCCCTTGCTTTCACCCTCGGAGACCTGCCCGGAGCACAGGGGTCTCCGTGCGGCCCGGCAGCGCCGAGCGCTCCTGCCCCTGCCCACGTGCGGCCGCGCCGTTTCCATCGCGCTTTGCAGGAGAGGAGAGAAGAGGTGGCAGCTGCTTCCCAATGCGCGACTGCCGCAGAGGGAACGTCCTTCTGCCCTCTTCAGAGGAGGCTCCAGAGCCTTCCGCGAGGGACGGGGGATTCCCACTGTCCACCCGGCGCTCCCTGCTCTCATGTAGAACACAGCTATATCCACAGCACATCAGCCACCCGGCCTGGGAATACAGGGAATGGGAAGACAGAAAGTGCATCCCGTGCTTTCTAATGCGCAGAACTTAAGCGAGGGATAACGGTCTGATTAAGGCAGGATCGCTGAAATCAAGGATCCACAGTTAGGATACGGGTAGGCAGTAAGAGGCAGAGAGGGGCGGGAGGACAGAGCACAGATCCTGCCTGCTGCCACGGCCACAGCCAGCAGAACGAGCGCGCTGCGGGGAAGACGGGAGGCCCAAAGCGTTGCAAGGACCCAAACCCCTCCGGATGAGGCCAGAAGAAAGGGGAATCCAGACCAGATAGGGGTGACTGACTAAGCGCAGAGCAAGATTCGCGTGGGATGCGGACTGAAAGCAATGGGGCTTTGTGGCCTGCACCGTGGTGGACCATCACTTCCCATTTAATGATTAATCCATCTCTGCTGATGGTCACTGCCATTGGCTGTCACCAATGCTACACACAGAAATGACAGAAACCATCCAGAAGAGGAGGGGAGTTTGTTCACTGCCACGAGAGGAATAGTGATATCTGTTAAGGTTTGCTCTCCTTACCAACCAGGTCACAAAATGTCTGATCCAAATGTAGTGTAAAACTAAGCCTGGCAGAAAGCAAAGTTTTGACCGCATCAGACACGGGATGCGATGTTTCCAATTAGAACCTGTTTGCTCGGGGTTGCTGGCTTTGAAATCTAGGCTTTTTTTTAAAAAAAAGAAAACAACACTTGTAGGAAGTGTGAGCCCGAGGGCAGGCTGGAGTGAGGGCTGGCGCAGGGGGAGGCTTCGTGAAAAGCAACAGGCTCTGCAAACTAGTGCTGCTGCTGCATGATCCGCACAACGCGGTGAAGCGAGTCGGTAGTGGCAAACGCCAGGTATTGACAACAGAGCCAGTCTTCGAGAGAAACTCCACAGTCCCTGTCCAAGGACTTCTCTGCAAACTTGATCATCAGCAGCGTCCGTTTGATGTCCAGCCAGTTCTGGAGCACGGCATCCCTTCGCGCTGGGTTGGACGACGCACGGAGCGCGTGGAACAAATCGTCGCGTGGACCCCACAGCAAACACTGAAGGATTCCCTTGGCTTCCGATATCAGGATCCTCTCTGAAGGGTTGGGATTCAGCAGGCAGCTGGCAAGTTGTTGGAGCCCTTGGGAATAGAGGGAACGGCAAGGGATCTTGGGGAGGTCAGCACGGGTGTACTCCTTCTCCTTCAGCTCGGGGTTCTCATCAAAGGGGTTGGGTAAGTGCAGCATTTCGTAGATGAGGATGCCAGTCTGGAACTCGTCACACTTCTTGTACTGCGTTGCTGTGATGATTTCCGGAGCCAGACGGGACTGATCCCGGAGGACCTCAGGATCCACCATATGACTCTTCTGCTTGGCCTGGGAGAAGTTGCTCACGATCAGCCTGGCTGGGCAGGCAGTGTTGGGATTGGGCTCCACAGACTCGGAGTTCAGAGCGCTGCCCCCTGGTCTGGAATGAACCAGCAGCAGGTTCTCCAGCCGCAGATCACAGTGTGTGATATGATAGGGTTTCAGGTGCTCCAGGCCCAGACACAGCTGGAGAAGGAGCAGACAGACCTGCCTCTCGTATAGATCCGGGCACTTTGCATGGCGGGGTGCAGATTCCCGCACGAAGTCGGCCACCGTCAAGTAGGGGACCTCCCGCGTGATGACCACGACGCGGCTGCGCTGCTTGCTCATGGTGCCCTGGCCGCTCGAGCTGTCTTTCTGCGAGGCCTCTGTGCTGGAAGGGGGCTCCCTGTTCTTCCGCTCGGGTTCCTCCTCCTCCTTCTGCCCTTCCTCCACCTCTGGAGCATCGTCATCCTCCCACGGGAGGAGGCGAACAGGCACCTCAGCAAGGAAATGGCCACAGTCCTGCTGGATGTTGAAGTTGATGGCCAGGCTCTGCCGGATGGATAAGCTGTGGTAATACTGCTGGGATTCCTTAGCTTTGCTCTTACAGATCTGAGGGAAGAAAACAAACACAACAGACACGGCGTAAGAATCCTTGATTTGTAAATTATATATATATATTTTTTTATTACACACTTTCTTGGTGGGTATCCTCATTCTGGCACTGAACACCAATAATGAAAAAGCGTTCCTGAATGGACCTTGGAAAGCCACCTTAAGGCACGTGAACAGTTACTGTTGCACAGGAGCAACATCACGGCACTAAGTGCGAAGTAGCTTTCCCAGTTTGCCTGCTATAAAATGAAAACCACAACCTACCCCAGGCAGGTCACAACTGCAGTGGGAGCAGCAGCTGGTGCTGGTAAGTTCAGAGCAAAGCTTACTGGGCGTTAACTTGTTTATCCAGCTCCTTCTCCATTCTTCTCTCGGGTTTCTGTGAAGCTTCAGTGGGACGCAGACCATCAACGTGAGATGCGAGGGGATCAGCGCGGACCATCGGTCGGTGCCACCAAAAGATCCCACCACGGAACCCCCACCGGCACCACCAGGACACCTCGCTGGGCATGGAGCCTCCCGGCCGGAGCCACATGGAGCGAACACCCGTCCCACCGCGGCGAGCGGAGCAGGCCAGCGCGTTGGCTCCAGTGACAAAGGGAAGCTCATTAGAGCACAGCACCTTAATTGCCTTCCATCACCTGTCAGGAGCCTCAGTATGTGCTTGTATCTGCCCTACCTAGCTGCAGTTCATTTCTGTCCAGAAATATCTTGCTGCTGGCTAAATTAGCACCGTAATTATTGTCCTTAATCATTATTTACACTGCCACAACGACCGGCAGCGCTGCGCAGCCCGCGCGCCCATCGGGCAGGGTTAACCCCGGCCACCCGCTGCCGTAACGAGCAAGAGCCTCAGCCGCGGAGCAAAGGCAGGAAGGCGCCTTCCTCAGATGCAGCTAGAGCCTCTTTTAGCTCACACCAAAGAAAAGGAGGGTCGGATTAATAAGGCGCAGGAGCCTAGCGAAAGTCAGCGCTAGTTCTACGCATCTCTACAGTCAAGGAGTTCAGCTCTTGGACTAGCCCTAAATATAAGCGCGAGGTGCCTTTTCTGTACACCTCTCCCTTTCTGCTTCTCCTCAGGAACTCAAGTGGGGCCAGCTATACATCGGCCTTTCACTAAAAGAAAAAAAAACTTCCTTTTTTACTTTTTTCTTAAAATATATCTTTTATGTGCTTACATAGTTAAGAACTATACAGTGTCATGGGAGATTCAGTCTTCTGTGCTGTGTCTTCAGGCAGGTAACGTGGTGCAGTCGGCCGCCCGCCTCTCCCCGACCCTGCTCCTGCTTCCACACTTCACGGGCATTTAAGCCTCCCCAAATACGATGTACACTGTAAAGCGCCCGTTCATCGCTGCCATGCACAAATAAAACAAATTTGAAAAATATACTTTCTAGCCAATTTTACTTAAAAGAGGAGGATCTGTACTTTGGGGAGTGCTGGCAGTGCCACCGTTAGACCACGGCTCCTGCCAATCAACATTTCCAAATGTATCTTACACTGTTACGGGGAAAGGGGATTACCAATGGAAAGTAGCACTGTCAAGACTTATGAATGCAAACAGAAAACAGCAAAAATACAATTATATATGAACTGAAAACATCAACCAACTGTCTTGGAAACTAAATTCCTCAGATTTAGTAAATACTTAATATTACACAAAAGTAAAAGAAACTAAACACTATCCTAGCCCTGTCACATGCATGAGCCTAGCAAGACTACTAAGCTCTTCTACTACTATTCTTCTACTACTAAGCTAAGCTAAGGTCCTCAAAGCGCTGTGCAGGTTGTAACTTTTGGTTATCATTGACCTTAGCCAGATCTGAATGGCAAACAGGAGGCAAAAGGCTGCAAGATTCTCTGCATGCCGCAGCAGCCACTCTGCAGCACAGCATAGGAAAATTAGAAAGATGAAATACTGAAAATGCTCCTAAAGAGCCTTCCTGAGAGGCAGGGAAAACACTCCAGTTTAACTTGTACCGCTATGGTGCGATCGGGTCTGTGCTTCCCTGTGGTAACTGTGGCTGAACGGGCGGTCGTGCCGCGTCCCGGCCCCGCTGCGTTCCGGCCCCGCGCCGCCGCGGAGGGGGGCTCAGTTCCAGTGGTGCCTTCCCTTCCACCGTCGCCGCTCCAGCTAAATGCTACAGCTCAAGTATTACCAGGCAAGTCTCACATCTGTACAGTGTTAAAGCATTCTGTGACAGAAGATTTATGATGAATAATCGTAAGTTAAGGAACTCCCTTTAATTTACACTCTGCCAGTACTCGAGTCTGTATAAATTACAGTTCGGAATGATCCATGCAAACCAAAATTATATATTGCCCCAAGTAATGTGGGCTGCTTCATAGTGGAAATGTATTTATGCACTGAACCCAACTTGCACCTTATTTCCGCCCTTAGCCGTCGCTCGTGGAACACGCAGAGGATGAGGCTGAGCCCGGCGGAGCCACGTGCGGGACGGAGCGTTCGGAGCCGCTCCTCCCACCCGGGACGCTGCGACACGGGATCCCCGGCGCGGGAGGTGACACACGGGCCTTGCTCTGCCTCCTGCGCGGAGGAGGAGCACGCTACAGGAAACGATGCCCGCTGCTCATCGTGACCGTGCGTCAAACGTTAACCACCCTACCTTGATTCCTTCCGAGACTTCAGTGACCTAATCGAACACAGAAACGCAGGCTAGAAGAGTTCAAAAGTCAAGCTAACGCGCTGATAAGAGACGTGCAAAGACGCCGCTGCACACGGAGGACTCCCCAGGCCGCCTGCCAGCTGAAACGCTCTCCCAGCAGGAACACGCGGCCTGCGGAGCGCTTGCTCTGTCAAGCCCATTAAAGCGTCTCCATCT
The DNA here is from genome assembly GCF_000705375.1 of Tinamus guttatus. The sequence continues at coordinate 101,250 of NW_010586987.1, read as the reverse complement.
GGTGAATGGAAGGCCTTTTGAAGTGCAAGAAAAGGTATTTTCCCTTACCTATAAAACCCCCAAAAGCAGAGGATCAAGCTTGATCCTGGTTTCTAACTACAGTTCCAGGCAGCCTTTTTTTTTTTCCTATGTATTTTAAAATCGGAGTTGTTTTTAAAATCCTGGAGCTGGGAGCAGGGGGCCGAGCAGAAGCGGCCGGCAAAGCGGATCCCAGCCCTGACAAGGGCCCTTCCAGCCAACGAGAATGTCCTGGAAGGGGGATCCCTCAAGCATCCGCTCTCCTTCTCCTCATGTTCAATGCCAAGTCTCTTCCCACCACAAATTAAATCAATTGTCCTTCTCCTAACTGCTATTAAAAACTATCCATTTCCATTCTTTCAAATGTATTTTCACAATCAGGGGAAAAAAATGTAACTTTGCCCGCCTCCTCATTGCTTTCTTCCCAAAGGAACCAGCCCTCCTTTCCCTCTTCTTCCTTCCTACCCCTCCGCTCCCTGCCACTCACTTCCAGCCGTCCCGCTGCGGAGGCCGGACGCAGCGTGTCCGCACGGCGCGGAACGGCACCGTTTCAACACGGCCCGACGAGTCCCACGAGCGGCTCCGCGGGGCTCGGGGCCACCGCTGGGTCAGCCCCGAACGCCCGGCAGGGACATCCTTCCCCCAGAGCTCCTTGGGAGCTCTTAAATGAGATTTTATTTCAGACCCATCTCTAATGAGATGACAAATGAGATGATGAAATGGAGATACTGATTTCATCCCGGGTACAGAGCCATTAGGTATTATCTGTGTAACAACAAAACCGAAACCGAAGACCAAAGTGCCATTATAGTTAAAATCAATACGAAAGTGACAGCATTAATAGAAACGCTTTCCACCCGTTTTTCTGTTGTTAGAGAGGATAACCAGTAAAGAAAACAGTCCTCTAACCCCATGAATGTGGAGCAGTGATGGCTTTTGGACATTCTTCCCACCTTTCCATGCTCCAGGTGAGCACGCACTGGTGGTAGTTAATCTCGTTTAACCATTATTCATCCTAAGCAATCATGCCTATTCCTGATTTTCTCTTTGTATTTTAGATTCCTGACGTATTTCTGCCTTGTTCAGTATGTGCAGGGGTTGCACTTGTCCAATCCCCGTTATGCTGGTTCTCACAACAGCTTTTATTTTAGCGTAACCTTTTCGCAACGCACTTGGCATGACTGATAGGATGCTGGTTCCAAGGGAGTGCAGGTCTGTGCTGTCCCAGCTCTCCCAATTACCGAGAAGATACTACTGCACTTGTTAGCGAAGGAAAAACACCTCCGGGGCTGCAATTTTATGAAAACCCTTCTTGCAAGGCTACTTCTGGTTTTGCCTGTTACAAAAGCAATTTCCTAACCTTGACTGGGTTTATTGCTTTTGTTTCTAATGTGCGAGTCCAGGTAATTTGCACGTGGCTTCTTGAAGCTCCTTGCAAAGACACGCATTAGCAGACGAGGTGAGAATAAAGCAAGGCACATAATAAAACGTTACGACTGGAACTGCACACCCTGTGAGCAGGGCTCTTCCTCTAATGGCCAAGCCCCAGAAAACAGGCTGTGCTCTACCTCGTCTTAACCCAGATTCACCCAGATTTATCAGATGACCTTCTGGTGACACCAGCCACAAAAAATGTTCATTCTTGTACTAATTCTTCCTTTCAGTAGATGTCAAACAGTTACAGCTTAATTTAGCATTGCTTTGTATTTCTCCTTTTGGAGAGCTGGCACTAACATATAATTTTTGACTTAGGACTCAAAGACTCTCAACTTCTTTAGGGGAGGAGTGGGGGGGATCACTGCTGTTGTCAACAAATACGTAACAAAAAATATCTTTTCCCTTAGCGCATTATTTCAAACCAAATATTAAAGTTACCAGATTGACAAGGAGTTTGTTGTGAGCCAGCATTGCTTGGGCATTTCCACTAAACTCAGAGAGCTACTCAAAGGGAGACCGTGGCTCCATACACACTTCGAAAGCATATTTATAAGGCTCCTTCTGCTACTTCCACTTGCTCCAAAGTAACAGAAATACTGTACTTTGGATTCAATAGAGACACCAGCAATTTTAATCCCACCATTTTTCCCATTCTGTTTTGGGGGTAAGGGGCTTTAAATGACAGAAATCCATAGCAGAGCTGTTGGAGGGGGATGAATATGTAATTTGACTCACACGTTAGAGATCCGTAAGAGCAAGCCTGGTATATTTGTTAAATCTAAATTCACCGCATCTCAACACATTCCTCCTGAATTGGGCTGCCTTTATAAGGCTATAAATATTAAAACTAAAAGATTTTGTAAAGGTCTGGTCCTGGACTGAGATCTTGTAATTCCAAGGTCAACTTGAGGGGCAAATGCTAAGGCAAAGTTGAAATTCACTGAAATTTCGATTAAGGGGAAATGAACAAATTACTAAACCCTAACTGATTAGAAAAAAAATACATCCATCAGTATATTAGCATAGAGAATGCAGTGAGAACATGCGCTAAAGAAATACACAGCTAAAGAGAACCCAACACAGCTGAAAGCATAATATGTGAGGTAAGTGAAAGAGAGAAAATGAAAAGACAACAGTAATCCCTTAAGATGGTCCTGCTTGACTTATAAATAAATCAGAGAGCATTTGTATTGAGAGTATATATGCCCGTATCACATTAACTGCGAGGGAGGTTATTTTCAAGAATAACTTTTCCTCTCATCACACCAGCACAACAGTCCCCGGTGACCTCCGGCTCGATGCTATTTTATGGATTCTTCACCAACTCTGGAGACCATCACCCCTATTACACCGCACTAAATTCTGCTAGTCGGTGAACTGATTTCCTGGAGAACATCTGTAAGTACAAAAGAAAAAGCGTGTATTTGTCCACGCTACTGAGTTGTTTTTCCTCTGCGCTGACTTTGTACAAGAGATCCCTGCTCTCCTCCTGAATATCTCTAAGAAAATAACAGCGTGGGTCCTGCCTGGCAGGAGATAACTTGGGGGGCACGTGCCACCCTGCGCAGAGAGAACCAGGTTAGACCTAACCCCGAACTCTGTGTATCGAAAGGCACCGCTTGGCTCCCAGGAGTGTCAGGCTTCAGGCTGAGGTGGCAGCGCCGTGACCGTGTTCCCTCAGGGTTTGAATTACAGTTCACTGCAGCCAGCTCCCCTCCCTGCTGCGGCGCCCCGTGCAACGGAAGCACATACCAAAGTGCGTTTCATCCACGGAGGTGTTTACTCAGTATTTAACACACCTCGTCCCTCTGCTGAAGTGCTAACCAGTTGCAGTGCAGAAAATAAACAAACCAGCTGTCTAGAAGGCTATTTTTTTCATCCTTACATAAAAGAGACTGAATAATGTCAGACTGTTGATTCTGCAACCAGAGCAGGCTGACGGATATAGAGTATTCATGATCTTATTCATGATCTGGTTCTCAGTTTTTGGTGCCAATGGACATTCTATCCACATTACATTGCAAATCCTTTCAAAGAAGAGGTCCTGGTTGGCTAATAAACAAATATAAATGCCAAAGAACATAGCTATGCCCACAGATCTGCTTAAAAAGCTATCTTTCCAATTTCAGGAGAATTGCTGTTTCACATCAGCTGCAACAATCTTACCTTTTAGGTATTTATTTCTTTTTCACAAACAGTCACATGGGAGTGATAACAGTATTTTGCACTTTTTTCTCCCTGAGAATGTCAAGGTGCCGTGGGAAGAGGCTCAGACAGGGCTCTCGTGCCCGGGCCGGGCAGGCAGGGATGGTCCCGGGCTGAACGCGGAGGGCAGAACTGCAGCGGGCAGAACTGCTCGTGGGCAGGCAGGAGGGCCGAGCGATGACGACCCCGGGCTCGCCGTGACACCTCCCTGTCACCCTCCTAGGTGAGCACCGAGAGCTGGACAGATCCTGGGGACAACAAGAGCTCCCCTCTGTGCGCCCCCAGTGACAGCACCCGGCGAGGGAGCTGCCAGCTGCTCATGAGCCCAACACCAGCAGCACATCCCGTGTATCTTATTTCTTGTATTAGCTAGCTGAAGAATAAAGTAGACAAAAAGCAATTGTTCTTTTTGTAAAAAGCAACAAAGCCAACTGGTGTTGACAGGCTCCACTTTTTTATGTACAGCACACAAAGCAATGCTGGGCAGAGTGTTTGAAAGGTTGGTAATGATGCTGGTGAAAGTGTAAGGCTCTGTATGGGAATATGAAGATACATTCGGGTAGAATTTACATTGAAAATCCACAAACATGGAAAACTTGGAAATCTTCCCTAATTAAAAGAGTAATCATATAGGATAATCTGTATGTAGATTAAGTTTTGTCCCTGCATGTTTGCAAGCAGCTGCTGATGGGCTGGATGTTAAAAATACAGCTATATTTTCAATTTTTCATTAAAGACCATGGTAAAGTAATTGAGTTTGGTTCACTGTTTCAATGGTTTGAGACTTGCCAAAGGAAAAAAAAAAAGAGGAAGTGCAAAGACCAGATACTAGTGCCACATGTGGTTTGTGAAAGAAAGAAAAGCCTGTGTCTGGGGATTGTGGCTTCTCACACAGCATTGCCAGCAGCACGCACTTACATTTGTAGGTCCTATCCCAGTTTGGTATGTTGTGAATTAAACCTATTGTTGCTAGGTTGTACTTTTGATGTCTAAGGCTACGTTTTTAGACCCCCCCCTTACCTTGACTGCGTAGTTGTTGAGAGGATCTTTTGCGTAAGAAGCCGGGTAGTAAACGGCATCGCCCGCCTCGCAGCACGGCTTGTCGCTGCTCAGCCTGAAGTCGGACCAGCTGTCCTCCCCGAAGCGCAGCTGGTCTTTCTGTCCGGCCATGAACAAGTCTTCACATTTCAGGGCCAGCTTCTTCAGTGAGTCGGTGTGAAGGTTTCGGATTTTACCTACCACCTCTTCTCGGTTCTCAATTCCTCGATAAAGTGCTTGCCTTTGCGGCTTCTGGACGCCCTTGCCCTGCTTAGTCTGAGAGAGGTGTCTCCCTGTGAGGGACTCCATGCTGTTGGAGCACCTGTCCTTAATACTGATAGTGGTTAGGCTGGAAACACTGTTAGTTGCTGAGGTGGTGGCTCTGGACTTGTCTGTAGGCCTGTCCAAGGAGTCTCCCGACTCGTTGTCCAGGACCTTGAGCTCCAAGCTGACCGACGAGCAGGCGCTGCTCGCTTCCCAGTTGGTGTCAATGTCATAGGTGGGATTGGCCACGATGCACAGGTTGTTCTCCAGAGCTTGCTTCTGGAGATCTCTGGGAGTTGGCTCTGTGTTCGCTCTCAAAATGGTTTTCTTTGGCAGCGGCGGTGGCGTTGGCTGTAAGCTGCTCAGTATCTCCTGGTCAACCAGTCCTCCAAAGGCAATGGCATCATCCAAAGCTCCCTTTGGTTGCCTTGGCTGCTTTGGAGGTATCATGGCTGCTCTGGATTGGCCTGTGTAGTGAGAAAATAATAGTTAAAAACATTAGAGCAGGTTGCACACTGCCAATATGAGTAGCAGACACAAAGAAGTTTAAGCAGGCAGAAGAAAAAAGCTGACTAGGGCCTCCTGTTACTTGAAGAAAACCTGGAAGAACATCTAATCAGAAAGCAAAAGGATCAAATGAGCATCATGCAGAGATTGCCACACAGAGCAAGTCTATTTGACTTGGGGCAACTCCTAAGGCCTAGATTTTACAACCAGCTTCAGTCTTGCTGGTGTTTTACATCATACGGGATTAATGACAAGGAGTCATTAATCTGGCAAGCAGAAACCAAAAGTGAATGTTGACGCTCTGGCCGAATTCCTGTAACAGTCATTTCGTTGCGTTTCCCTCGATGCCCTCTCGAGTCCATTGCCCCAACGTCCTTCCTCGCTGCCTGCTGGAAGGGGCTGAAGCTGTGGGTGGATGCTGTTAAGCAGCTTGCTGTGCCATCCCTCAGAGAGGTGCATTTCTCTGGCAGGTGAAGTGATCTCTCCTTTATATATTCTAATACTTGGGTGAAAAGCACTGGGGATCACTTTGATTTGAAGGATGACGAGACTGGAAGTGTTATTTCAGAATGTAAAGCAGGACACTTGAGCCACAAATAATGTGTTTTAGATAGCTCAGCAGTCACATCAGGAAAAGACAAAATTGTACCAGTGCATTCATTAGCTGAAAATGTTACATCTGTGTTTGTGAAGTCACTGGTTTCAGTAAGAGAAGGATCATATTGTGAGATTGCCAATACAGAAACATTATCTTTTACCCTGCAATTTCTAACACCCTTTGTCCGCCAGTCACAACTTCCTCAGGAACAATTTCCCTCGCTCGCTTGCTGCGGGCACCTTTGCTGGGAGGATTCTGCTCGGGATGAGCCGACCTAGAGGCAGTCGGGAGGTTTCAAACGGCAGCTCTGCGACACGAGAGCCCGGGCTCTGGGCTGCGAGGCTCATTGCTCACAAACACGGGAAGATAAAAACATCCTGTCATGTTTCAGATGGATTTTAGAGAGGACAATTATATTTTATAACTGCCTGAGTCCTTGGAAATAAAGAATAAATACACAATAATAGAGAGGGTAAAAAACAAAAACCAGACTATACAAATGAGCAACTAACTGCTCTTTGGGACAATTAAACAGTTGTTACTCATGACAATGAGATATTTTTCCATTCTTTTAAATTGAGAACTAACCCATTTTAAAAATGGGATATCTTTCCACTCAATAATCAACTGCTATTTTCAGAGAAATCATTTTACAAATTTTCCACGACTCCTGTGAGGGTCATTGACTATCATGTCAAAGTAGGAAGCCAATTTTGACAATTGTGACACAGCAAGCATGAAATGAACACTCTGTGTAATGGCAGCTGAGCAGCTTTGCTTAGAGGGGAACAGCAAGGAAAAAGACACTGTGACTATTAAGGCTGCTGTTAAAAAAATGTGTGTTGTGCTGAACCTCTGTAAAGTGAGGGCTGAACTGGAACACACAACCAAACTGTGGGGAACCTCAGATTCAAATTTGAATTTCATTACTTTGCTCCATAATTAATAATAAATGATTGTGCACTCTCTGCAAAGAAAAAAAAAGATTGCTTATTGTACACTTTAAAATATGCCGCTACAGTTTTTATAAATAATACAGAATCCAAAGTCCTGTTGGTCAGGATGCACGGGCCCTGGAGCATTGGGTTAGGCTGCAGGAAAAACCTCTTTATTCAAGGAGATCAAGGAAGCTGGTGGGTTTTTTATACCCACGAACAGAAACACATTGAATCTCGAGCTCCTAACAATCATTCCCTGGAGACGACATGGCAAATGAAAGTTATGCTTCTATGTTTTGTTTAAGCTCAAGAAAAGCCTTGCAGATGTTGAGGGAAGCCTGGAGAGCCCAATGCCTAAAATCTGAGTTTTGAGCAAGCAACTCTATTAGCTTGGTGCAGTGCACGGGCAGCGGCCTCCTCATCCTCACCCTTAGCACGGGCTGCCCAGGACTGCTCTCGTGGGCCACCTGTGGCTCCCATGAAATAAAAACATCAAGAGCTGGAAAGAGCAGAGCGTCCCTGTGCATCCCGCTCATGTTGCTGTCACGGCTGCTTCAGAAATGTGACACTTAGGGGACCCTCTGCTGGCTCCTCTCTGATCTTCCCCTCCCAGCGAGAGCCCTCGGCAGCAGCATCCGGCTGGGCGCCCTGCAGGTAGCCCCAACCTTCGGAACTCCACCAGCAAGCAGCGTGTGGCAGACACCAGGGTGGCCGTGAAAGGCACAAGCGACACCGGCATGGCAGAGCACAGCCCGACAGCACAGCCCCACGCACGCGGGAAGCGCGTTCCCTTTGCTTCTCCCTCAGCTTCCTGCCTCCTCCCCACACTCGCTGCTGTTTCTCTTGCCCAAGCCGTGACCCACGTGCCTGTCCCCTCTGGCACCGCTCTGCGTTGAAGGGCACGGGCTGTCCTGCCATTGCTGCCCTCTTCCCCGTGCGCAGAAGGAGCGGGGGCTTGGAGGAAGGCGCCTCATCGCGCGGTGTCGTGCCGACCCCGAGCGCCCGCAGTGCGAGAGGAGCCGCACGAAACCAAGGCGGATGAGGTGCCCAAGCAAGGCAGCAGCAGAAAACCGCTCCGAGAAAGAGAAGATTCGGAATCGCTTTCCTTGCTGATTCTCCGTTTCCCTTTGGCTTCACCCCGCCGAGCTCCGCGAGCCACACGAGGACAGGGGTTGTCCCTCGCTGCAACCCAGGACTGCTGCTGGCTGTGGCTTTTAGAACCGCCACATGGAAACACAGTCTGAGGAGCTTTTAATAACCAGAAACGGTCCTTGCGGGCGCCTGGTGGGGGTGGCAGCGCCCGGGAATTTCGTGTAAATCTCCTACATAGTTACGTTTTCAAATAGTCTTCACGGAGCAAAGGGAGCTCATGTTACAGTGGAGTTTCTCCCCACATGAGCCAATTTTCCATACGGAACGCATCCATCCGGATAAAGCCTCTGAAAAGCTTCACGTCTGGACTGTCTGTATGGCCAGTCCTTAACCCTGTGCATTTCTTTCACGCTCACATTTCTTTCATCCTTCCAGCTCTGCTCTCCAAAAGGGGGCTGTGATGCTGCCGGCCCCACATTTTTTATATCATTGTCTCATAACAAAAAAAAAAATCTTTTAATTTTTTTCCTTCTCAAAAGCAGATGAATGTTCTTCTACGCACAGGCTATGGCAGAGCCTTTGCTTCTTTTTTCTTGCCTATCAACTTCTCTCCCCATCTGCGTAACACTCTGAATTTCCTTACCTGCTACCATCGATTCACAGAAAGTAGAGAATTCAGCCTAGGCTTCGTTCCTGGAGGCCAATGAAAAGGAAAAATGGGCACAGTACTAGGCTACCACTTGCAAAGATTTTTGAAGTGGCTTCCAAACCATTCAAGGGCAGAAAGAAGTTAAATCTTTATATATGTATTAATAGTACACTGACAGCAGCTGCATAGAGAGCTTTAAGTATTTTTACAGTACAATAATATCATCCATTGAAGAACTTCACTACACTATTTAAATATTAATGCTTTAAGCCCCTAGACACCTTGCAGAACCACAAAACTCTAAATCAGCCTTAAAAAAAGCCTTTTATTTTTTCTAGGTAACTGATTTATCTTTGGACATTGCATTGCAACCTGTTTATATTAGCTGAAGAAACTATCAAATCGGACACCTTGAGCTCCAGTTTAATTCAGTTTTATATTCCATAAGCGTAGGCTTTTCTTAGAGTAATGACTTCAATAATTTCTGTTTAGAATTCATAATGCCGCTGTATATCTTTTTTTTCTGCTCAGACCAGCAGCATGTGCTGTAAAAAAATCCCAGAACTGTGGAGAAAAAACCCCACTTGCTTAGGAGGGGAACCTGCCCTGGGGACTCGTCCGAGGCCTCCTTGCACCCTTCCTCAAACAGGGCTGCTCCTCAGGCACCAATTACTCTACAACACAGAACATAGATTAGTCCAAAACATCAATGGTAACGGGCTTCTTTATACACTTTCTCCCATCTCATTTTGCTTGTGGCATGGTAATTTAAGCTACATTCCCTTTCATTCTTAAAAACATGTTTCTAATTATATGTTACCATCTCTGACCCGAGCACGGAGCGCCTGTGGCAAGATGTCAATTAGAAAAATGAGCCAAAGTCTCCAGCACCCACAGCAGTGACTTGGCTATTATTTCCATTAACAACGTGCTCAGTTTTAGCAACCACTGCAGCACCACTAATCCCAAACCTCCTAGAGCAGGAATTTAGGTGAATGAACAGGATCCAGGAGGCTAAAGGGACTGATGCCTCTGCCCTTCTCTAGCTATTGTATCAGTTTGACAACAATTCCACATTTTGCATCACCAAGAAAAGCAAAAATTTCCAGCCCCTGCTGCACAAAGACCCTTCTCTGTCCTTGTTCTAGTATTTTTCCCCTGTTTATGTGGGCATTGATCATAATTTGCATTCTGCGTTTTTATTATGGACTAGATTCCAGAAAAAATTCCCTGTAGAAGTAATAGATCAATTATACTGATTTCTAATATCAGTACAAAACATATCCCTCCATAATAAACTCTCTCTGACTGATAAAAATCACTAACAAACCGTGAAAAAATAAATGAATAAAATATGTTCTAACCACTACAAAGGCATCCCGCATACCTCACAGCCACAATTTGGTAAATGCAATCCCTGTACTCCCCTACACTACCAAATTATTTAGGACAAAGAGTTTAATAACCATGATAGTTAATTATTCTTGCATTAGTAGTTTATATGTTTATCGTTAACCTAATGAATGAGGAAAAATCTGGTGCTAGCATGACAATGAATCCTACATAATAAAAAATGCAACATTTATTAACTACTATTCATGGTGCACCTCCTGTTTCTCACCAATAGCTTGAGACTGCACAAAGTAGCTCAGAACTGTATTAATATGGGTTGCAGGTACTGGATAATTGACAACGTCAGATGCAGCAGCTTGTCTGCCTCGGTGACCTGTCAGCTCTGCGCCCCGTTAAAGGTGCTCCCTGTGCGGTGGAAACGCCGGAGCTGCATCGGGCGGACGCGACAGTCGCTGCCCGTCAGCGCTGTCAGCGTCACCGGCCACGCTGCTGTTGCCTGGTTTGGGAGCTGGGCAGGCTGACGCTCGCTGCCCTGCTCGTCTTTCCTGCCTGCCACCGTCCTCCACGGCAGGTACTGAGATTTAGGGCTCTCTCCAAGCTCAGAAATGAGTAAAAAATTACCAATGGTGGCTCTTTTTTCCCCTTTAAGTTAGGTTCAGGAAGACAGTTGTTAATAAAACCAGCTTTTCTTCCTTCCTTCCTTTTTTTTTTTCAAATATAGAAATGCCACCTGGAGCACGTTCACAATATCTTGTTTTATTTATAGTGATGCAAACTCATCATGTCAATTTGCCCAAGCAAATCCAGACAGAGGAAAATGGGTAAAGGAAAGCAGTTTAACAGCCAGCTCCATCGCCTCGTCACAAGCCACAGGGTTCACGTGAATTAACTTCTGTTAGCACAAGGGCACACCTTAAAGAAAAGGTATCCAGCCCCTACCATGGGCTGTTTCTTCTGCCCTATCATTGTGGTGGGAGCTCCTGTTTCCTATAAATCCCAAATGTTTTATATGTTATTTCATTCCCAAAGGAGAATCCCCTGATAAAGTACGTATTAGAACAGTGTTCTCCAAATAATCTTGTACATTAGGCCACAAATTGGTATGTTCCTATGATACAATTCCCAAACTGCTATATGAACTGTAGTATGCCTGCATAAAATACCTTTGATATCCTAGTACATGCATTCTTATGCCTCTAAAACAACTTGGAGGAATTTGTGAATAAGTTTATTATGCCGAGACAATATATTAGCAGATAATATATTAGACAATTGTAGCAGTAGAGACAATAATCCCATTCCAACAAAGTTGCTAGAGTTACATTATTGTAGACTATATGCAGAACTTGCTTAGTTTATAGATCCAGCACGGCTAGATCTATGGAGATCTTAGGAGGGCCAAAACTACATTGAAATTCCACATAGTTTCTTTAATGTTTATTTTTTTAACGCTAGCATTACTCACACAGTAAGAACTTCTCTTCAGTGATAAAAATATCTACTTTGGGGTTAAGCAAGGGGAGATTCAATACAGAGCTACCTGTCTCAAAGAGAGATGGGTTCTTCAGTGGAAGAAGTGAAACATTCCTACACAGCTGCACAAGTCTAACAACTTACATTATTTATTATAGTTTATTACTAGAAATGTTCCCCTGTAAATCAGAAGCTATGTAAAGAAAGGTAGCTGTAGATACAATTTCATTTGACAAAGCAGGAGTCAAATGTAATCTAATTTTATTATATATTCTCTTACTACCCTTTGTTTCAGCTGCGCACATCAATATTTATCAACTTTATAAAATATGTGATTTTGCTGCTTGCCTGATGTAAGATCTAAAACAGAAGTTACTCGGTGTCCCTACCTAGTCATCCCTTGATAGCTATCTGAATGAGAAAGCGGGGCTGCTTGAATAAACCAACAAAACGTTTGAATGGCAGCCAGAGAACTCGGCACCATTTAGGGTAGCACTGCTTTTAACAACAAGCAGCAAGCTTGCCAAGCCTGATTAAAGTCAGGACTAAAAGTTAATTTAACTCTTTCGTATCTGAAATCCACTCTGGTGACAGCAAACCTGAAAGGAACCCAGTGATGAGGGAAAGTTTCTGAATAAAGCGCTAAGAGTTCAATTTTATATGGTTTTATGAAGGAGCTTTTACATACAGGAAGAGTATTGATAAAGTGATGTTTGATGGGCCTGATACTTTATCAGTACGTTTCCCACGAGTTTACTGCTATACGTTAAGCATGTCACATAATGCTCAAGGATCCTCTCTGAAGGAAGGAGAGATGTTGATGACCAGAAGCAGATCTACCTGCGGGCTGAAGCAGCTGCCACCTCTGGATGGAGAACGTGGGCAGACCACAGGCTAACCAGGGGATAGAAGTTTAGTGGAACGGAATCGACTGCCTGGAATTCTAGCCTTTGTCCTTGCTGTTGCAAGGTCTTAGTAGATGTTAACGTCACTCTTGAGTAAGATGTTTTCCTTTGTGCTTTATAAACAATACCTCATTAATGTTTCATTAGCAGAACACAGTAATGAGTCAGCCACTAATTGACACTGAAGCAAAAATATTTAACAACATCACTAAATGTCTATGGAATGTATGCACCAGAGGGTTTAAAAATTTCATCCCTTGAACACGTATGGACATGCCTAAATCTTACCCTGGAGCCATCCCAATGCAATCTATTTTATTCTTGTCCAAATGCTACTCGTGCTGTGTGCTCAGAAGTCTGGTGCCTTATTGGAAAAGAGGAAGTCACGTATTCTTGAACTTAAATAAGTAAAATAGATTTTTTGTTCTAGAAAATCTGGTTGTAAGTATTCCTAAATTCCCAGTACTTCAGATCAAAAGGCTTTAGAAAATTACAGTGATAACACTGAAGCTACTAATTGGGAGGTGCCTGCTTGTCTTGCTCACTTGTCTTCCAGAGAAACCCTGCATACAGCTCTAGCTTGCTAATGAGAGAGAGGAGTTGAACAGACTTCAGGACATTCATATTTTAAACTTGTCTGAGGGAGGAAAAGTAACCTTCCAAATTAGGATAATAAATAGCTTATGGCCAAAAGACGACTACCAATATTTTAGAAATTATTATTGATACTACAAAATAAGCCCTATTTCTTAATGGAGTTCATAAAAATACTGAAATCTAATTCTTGCTTTAAAAAATATATGACAATTTACTCTGCATTTTAAATCTGTGTCAATGTTTGGAGAACAATAAGCCCTATTTCTTAATGGAGTTCAGAAAAATACTGAAATCTAATTCTGCTTTAAAATTATATGACAATTTACTCTGCATTTTACATCTCTGTCAATGCTTGGAGAATGAGACAACAGAATTTTACTTCCTATAAATGGATATTGAAAGGTCAGCCTTTAGGAACACACCTGATGAAAGCACGTTGAGCTGCCATGGACATGGTCCTTCACGGCCTCAGAAACGTATCCCAAGCGTGCTCCAACTCCAGTTCTCCTCCTGGAGGAGGCACTTACCTAAGTTGCTGTACGTAGCGCTGCAAGGGTTCCCGTCCGGAGAACTCGCAGCTTCCTCCTTGTCCTCCTCCGCGTGCGGCGCGCGGAGGGACGACACCGGGATGACGGAGGCGCTGCCGCCATTGTCCTGCTTCACGAACACGGCCCTGGGCACGCGAGGGGACAACTCCTCCACCGTCGTCTCATCGGGTACTTGACTGAAACACACAAAAGGAGATCGTCTGGACACCACGGCGGGGCACTCGAGCTTCCTGGCAAAATATGGGATGAGGAATAACACATCTTCAGTAAAGGGAGTGGATTAGGAGAGAGCTAAGCTCCTTTCACCCTCCCGCCCTTTTTCTTTATAGTAACTTTCTAATCTATCTATCTTCCTTAGCAAGGTGAAATAGCTTTTGCCTGAAAAGGTAGCAGCAGTTCCCACCTCTGCTGCCAAAGGGGTAACAAAACGTTTCCCAGCTGCGAGGCCCCGCACACGTAGGCGCAGGGACGCGGCCGGCCCCGCGCTGCGAGGGCAGCAGCAGAGGTTAACGAGCCTTCCCCTGCCATAACGAGCTTGCTTTAATCACAGGTGCCTGCGTGAAGCGAGCGGGGCTGTACCTCTTAGCAGATGCAGAAGGCTGCAATGATAGATTTCACACACTAGACTGATGAAGGGACCCTCTGGGAGACAGACCAGCAGTCCTTCTAGCCCAGGTTCCTATTTCTCATGTAAAATATTCCAGGATTAAAATCCAGCTGCTAACGCATTAGACCATTTATGCAGTTTTTTCCCATGCTTGCTCTTAACTACGAAGGTTTAATCAAATTGTGATGATGAATAGCACAGAGCTGTGAAAATCATCCAGTCAGTCACTTTCCATGGATGTATTTACTGCAATATGATTGAAAAATTATGCATGATATATCAAATAAAAGAGTAATATGTCCGGATTTATTAAAAGAAACCCTGTCCTATTGAAAACATAGCATCAATTACTAATATTCATGCCACGTGCTAAAGACAGACCAGAAGTATTTCTGTGCCTTTATGCTCTCTCACTCACAGAAAGCAAGGTCTGCTGGAGGCCAAACCTCCTGAGGACGCATCCCGACCGCCAGCTCCCAGTTTTCCTCTCTGCTGCAGTCGGCAGGAGGGATTTTAAACACACGTATTCCCAGAAAGGAGAGGGGAAAGGTGCTGCCTTCAACACACGCCCGCAGCGGCGCAGGTGGTTCATTGGGGTGGTTGTTTCTACGTTCGGAGCGGAGCGATCCCCCGCGTTCCAGCAACGCCAACCCGGGTCCGAAGCACGCGGCTACCGGCCACCCCGCGCCACAGCCACGCTCACCCCGCTGCTGGCCACAAGCGGCAGGGAAACAGCCGCTTGCTCCTCGTGCCGCACGTCGGAGCGTGCGCTGTAAATACAGCCCCGTTAAGGAGTTAACCAGGGATAACTGCCGAGTAAAGCAGCCGTTAAAACTAAAGCAGTAAAAAAGGCTCTTAAGGCAGTAAGAGACTATTGCAAAGCCTTGTGGTTGCTGTAGATCACGGGCATACCTGCGTTCCTCAGCAAGGATGCCTTCTTTGCAATAGAAATGGTCTCCAAGGGCTTCCCAGGTGGGACGCTGCCGCGGCGCGGGAGCTCCCCCGCGGCGGGACGCCGGGGCGGCTCGCTCTCCGCACCACGCGCACGCCAACGCGCTCCCAGCCCTGAGGTCAGAAGCGTTTTGCCAAACAAAGTAACCCAAGAGCAAGGAGGAAAGAAGGGGGGGAAAAAAAACAAAACCCCATCAACTCACCCACTGCGCTCGCTCACACAGTTCCCCATTAAAGGAAACTCTTTGAGGGCCTTCTTGATTCTTTTAATCATGTCTGGAGCCTCGGGCGAGCCATGGGTTCCGGCGGCACTCCAAGTAGTGCGGGGTGAGCGGCGGGCGCCCTGCCGGCCTCCCCCTCCTGCACCTTGCTGTTTACCTTCCCGGCCCTGCCCGCCC
>NW_010586987.1:8642-85559 GCF_000705375.1 Tinamus guttatus | reverse complement strand
GGCGAGGGCGCCCGCAGGGCTCCACACCAAGAGGAGGCCCCGAGCGGGCGTTCCGGGCGCGAGGAGGCGCGTCCCCGCTCCGCAGGGCTCCACACCAAGCGGATGCCCCGAGCGGGCGTTCCGGGCGCGAGGAGGCGCGTCCCCGGCTCCACGAGCATCGCCCGCAGCGCAGCGGGAAGCCTGCCCTCGCTCCCTAGCCTTCGGGAGTGAATTTGCAAGTGCTTTTGCTCCGTGTGAGGGTCTAAGCGGTTAAAAACCTACCAGCTGCCTGGAGAAGCAGAGCGGCTGAGGAAGGAGCCACTGGCTGGGATCGGACTTGGGAAAAACTGGTCTTGTGGGAGGTTTGAGCCTGCACGGGACACTGAAAGCCATTCCCTTATTTGGGATATGCCCAGATCTTTAGCCAGGGAGAGGCCGTGACGCCTGGAACGGGAGCTTCCCCCGGAGAGGCCGCTCCGAGCGGCGGGAAGGCATCGCCTCGGGAGGCCGAACCCCAGCGGCGACTCCGTCAGCGGAGGGAGCGGCCGGGCACGCACAGGCATCACGTGCGTTCTCCTAAGCAGCGACGATTACGCAAAAACGTCTGCCATAAAAATAGCTGTGTGCCAGATAACAGCCCTGCGGATCCACGCGCCGCGGATCCACCCGGCACCGGAACCAGCTTCCTGCCGGGACAAGCAGCGGCCTTGCCCTCCTCGCCGAGGCCCGGAGAACGGCCGCAACACAGGATGCTGGCAGGAAGGGTCTCCGCGCGGAAAGCCTGTGGCACCTTCAGATATACTCAAAGGAAGCCCTCAGAGACCCCCTGTGGTTTTAAGCAAACAAAGTCCAACCTCACAGCGCTGGAGGAAAGGGCAGAGAGGTCACTGGATGGAGGGCGAGCAAAGGCCGCCCGGTGCCGGAGCCTGAGCGAGCGCTCAGGCGCTGCGTGTCCCCAGGGCTGAGCCCAGGAGGAGGCTG
Organism: Tinamus guttatus; assembly: GCF_000705375.1. Next base: position 84,599 of record NW_010586987.1, on the reverse strand, counting down.
GCGACGGGGGCTGACCCGGCTTGTCGTGGGCCGGGACGCGCAGCCCGCACGTCACCGACCCCCCACAGCCCAGCCAGAAACTGCCGCCCGCGCGGGAAGAGAAACAACAGTTAAACTCACCGCCAACGGAGGGTCTAAAGCCACACGGAGAGTTTATTTCTAATTCTTCTTAGTTGGAATTTTGCTTCTTTCTGAAGCAAAGTTTATTTCTTATTCATCTTATTTGGAATTTGGCTTCTTTCTGAAGCAAAAGAATTCATACTCCTTTATTTTCTTATAACCCTGCATAATGCGATGTTTGTGTGGATAAAGGGTGTACGCCGGATAATCCTGTACAGACAACCCGCCAAGCTCTTTAGTGTCAGTGACACTTAGCAGCAGTGAATGCCACATATTAGCCACACATTTCATTTAAAAAGTTTTCTTTAGACATTTTAACTTTTCTGTCTCCCCATTCTACAGCCTGGAGGCAATGAGAAGATGCCTAGATGTATTACTCCTTACCTGCATTTCTAAAATAACAAATGATAAAATCCCTTCTAATTTGCTATTTAACACTTATCTTCTACAAATCCGCTTCACATAAAAGTTTACCTGCGCTTGTGTATTAAACATGCAAAATGTTTGCTTTCTGATAGTATATAGATGTTCTTGGGAGAAATCTCACAGAAGTTTTCCATAGGTGAAATGCTAAGATAGGTGGCTAATGCCCTTACAAGCAAAAGAAGAGTCTTTAAACTGGGAAGGGCTTTGATTTAAACAGAGTATTATTTCCATTTAAAATATTTTGTTCTCTTTCTTTCTGATATAGCTATGGGATCCGCAGGACCTGGATCAATGATAATGAGAAAACACCTGCTCGTGATCCTTCCTTCCTGTCTCTGGTAAGACCCTGTTCAGCTCTGGTGCTCTGAACCTCCTCCGCAGCGTCGTCCTTCTCCACTGCCTATATATGGAAAGCAGATTCCTGACTCGGGTTCTTAAAATCACATTTGCCTCAGGGCAATTCAAAGCAAACAGCGTGAACAGACCGGGGTGACCGCAAGGCCACCAGACCCACAGAGAGCATCTGAGGGTCGCCGATACCCCCGAAACCCCTCCGGGCAGGGAGGAGCTGTGCAAGTCTTGGGCTACTCTCTGTTCTAACAGAGTCCCAGCTGTCACTGACATATATGAGAATTGTAAGAGTGGCAATTTGCCTGCGAAGAACAAGCAGAGGTGAATTCTTTGTACAATACATAAGCCTAGCATTGGGGTAACTCTTGAAGGGTAGGAAGACATTCCCATGTACCCTGTTGAGAACAGAACCTGCTAAAGCACTCAGGGTATAACATACATACATACATATTAATATAATAGCCTTAGCCCAAATTGCTGATGTACCATGTAAATACAATGGAGAAAATGATTTTTTTTCCCCAAGAAAGCCCCACACTTCTAAACCACTTTTTAAAATGTATACATATATGGCAGTATATGTTTTCACAAGGAAGCTACAGCATGAGGACAGAGCTGTGCTGCAGCCCCAGAAAAGGGAGCTCACCCCTATCTGGTACTAGCTCAGCTCCCCATCCTTTTGCCAAAGAGTTAACAAAATGCCCATTTTAGGAATTCGATTCCTAATCCCAAGTGCAGATTTGAAGAAATGGTTTCTTATCTAAGCCAGAAGAGAATGAATTACACAGACCTCACTACCTGAAGGAAGAGTTTCAGTAAACAGATACAATGCAACTTTATCTTTTGTTCATCCAAGTCTGGCCCAAAGAAGCAATAAAGGAAATTCATGAGTGTATGTATTCATGTAGCTATGATAGGGAACAATTTAGTTTAAAATGTAACTGAAATTGAAATGTGCCTGCTCATAAATCAGTTGCATCTTGATTTCACAGGCACCACTGTCTCAAAGCAACACTAAAGGAGACTTTTAATTCAGCTCCGATGTAGTTTAGAGAGGTAGAGAGGAAGACTCAGAAGGCTGCCCTGTAAATTCCTTTCAGGGAACACGTCTCAGTCTAAACACAGAGCTTCACCAACGATTGCTAAGTTAAGGAGAAGAAAAGTCCGTATTTTGTGAAGGTCCAGTAGGTGCAGCCTGAACCAGGGCGTAACAGGGACCTTGGAGGAATATAAAGACCCTTCTTTTCCCGCTTGGCACGGGCTCGGAAACGGGCCGTGCCACCTGCAACAGGCACGGAGGCTTCGGCCACAAGCGTTGTCACCTCACCTCTTCAGAGGTTGGCTTTAGCCAACGTGTGCATCGGGAAAAATGAGCTGCGGGTGCTCTGGCAGACAGATGTTCATCAGGTTACGGATACGACTCATTTTTAGAAAAAGAGGCTATTCTGCCTAAAAAGTCTTGGTAAAATCTTCGTTATTATAAATTCTGGTTTGTCATTTTCTTTGTAAAATTCCTTAGAAAGGGATTACAAAAGCATGAAATTTTAAACTGTAATGAATTTTAATTTTGGAACAGAGATAAAGTCAGATCCTACTTCGCTATTAGCTAGCTCTTTTTGAACTACCACATATGCATGCTGACACCAAACCTAAAGAAACTATCACCTGGATAAACACCATTCTCTGTAGCAGACACAGATACTTTCAGCCTCCCAAAGAACTGCGTAGTCTGCAAGTGCTTTTATAAAGGATAAACTGACCTTTCTAGGGATAACATGACCACAAAACAGAGTGGCAGGTATTTCGAGTTATCAATCTTTACCAGCTTTGCAATCCACTGCAAAGCAAGGAAATATTGTATTTTCATTTAACATGCTTTCAAGACCCCCAGTAATCTGACATTTCTTAAGCTTATCTGATTTTCCAGGTCATCAGCTTGGTTTTTCGGAGAGCTTACAGTTGTTGGTGTTCCCTCTTAGAAAAGTGTCATCTTCACTGATTGCTATCTTCATGTCTTCAGTTTTCCTCTAAGGTTCCTGCAAGCTTAACTGAAAATTCTAAACATCTTTTTGATGCACATATTTTGGCCTGAATTAACATAAACCTTTTACTAACAGCTAAGGAATTTCATCTGTTATGTCTCCTCCTTGGACAAAAATGGAAGTTGACAAGCCTGATTCTCACCTACTGGAATATTAAAAAAATATATTCAAAAATCCTTAAACAAAAATAACCTTATTTTTGGCATTGTAAGGCTTCTTAGCGATGTAAGTCTCCCTAGCAATACTCAAAGCAAAGAAAAAGAGCCCAAAAACTAAAGGTATCAAAAAGAACAACTGAAAGATCAAGATATAGATCATCCAGTCTCCTGACTGGCTCTTTCTCAATAACTGAGTGAATGTTCTTAAAAATTTGTAGAACGAATAGAGCAGTATTGTTAGAAAGAAAAAAATCCAGCTCTAACTCTTGAGAAATTCTGATTACAATTTTCACCAGTGAAAATTATTCTATGGTTTTAGCCACTATTACCACAACTTGCAGAAAAATGAGAAGTAAAAACGCTTTCTGGAATAAGACAGGAGACGACAACAGTTCCTTTCAATAGTAAAAGATGTTGTGTGGTACCACAAGACTATAGAACAGGGTGACCATCCCAAGGGTAGTTTAGGAACAAATGCTAACTATGATCATGGCCATTAGCCTGTCATGGCCCTTACCACTGAGATAAGCTGTTACTCCTTCCTCACCGCTTCCGTGCTGGAAAATGGGGTTCCTATAAAGGGACTCCTGAGAGAACAGCCTTCTCTGACGCTCTGAGGTGCTCTCTGAAGCTGCCTGTTCCTCTCCATTCCCTCCAAGGAGGGTCCTCCCAAGAGCTGGTCCATGCGGGACGGCTCCCCGGTGCCCGCGGCCTTGTTCACCCAAGCCTGGAGCAGCGGAGACGCGCTGGGTTTCCAGAGACCGCCCTCCCCTTGTGTCCCGGACAAGAACTCGGAGCACTCGGAGCAGCTCGGCGGACACGGCCTGCCCTGCGAAACGCCCCCAGCGCCACGGACGTGCCCAGCTCCCTCGCGCCGCCCCGGCAGCACGCTGGAAAACGGCGCGTTGGGAACAGCCACCGTTCCGAGGAGCTCGGAGACGACCAAGCACGTGGACTCCTGACAGGGGAGCAGGCAGACCTCTGAATCAAGACCTAACATGTTGCACTGCCACGGATTTCAGGGAGCAAAATAAATACATCTTGACCAAAAAAATTAGAAAAAAATCAAAGCAAAAATGATTTTAGCAAATTCTGTTTTTAAAAAAATGAAATTAGTTAATGAATTAAATTGCCAGGCAGAAACAGCAGTCAGCTCTGCGGAACCCCAATACCATTATGGGACAAATTATTGATCATCATAAAGGCCTTTCAAAACAGAGAGAGATTATTTTGTAAATAATGCACTTCAGTTACCATTTTTTGCACATAGTTCGTTTTATGAGGGTCGCAGGGCTGCTTCATTCCAACGTGAACTTTGTTTGGGCACCTTGCGCTGCCGGTGCGCGAGATAGACTTAACACACCACATCCTGTGAGTCACTGTTCTTTCAGTTTCCGTTTTGCTATTAAATAGTGACTTTCTATTTTTGCAGAGGGATTCTTTAGTTTTTCTATAACCTAACAACACTTTCCTAAGGTAGAAATAGCATATCTGATGCAATATAACCTTGCTTTCGGAACGTTTTGAAGAACTTGTGACACAAACTCAAATACTGGGTATTGTTGCTAGTTATTTTTTGCAGAGGATCTTTGCTTAAGCAAAATAATGCTTTAAGATACCTAAAATAAATATATATTTTCAATCTCACATTTAATGCAATAATACTCCTTATTTTCCTCCCTTTTCTACAGTATATACAGGGCACTCAGGCACAGCTGAACGAGAATGAAAACGATGCTGGGAATGAATAAGATGAGCAGATTACCTGGGGATTTTCCTGGGAGTCTGGGATGGTGAAGAACAGCTCTTTGTTTTCTGCTCGGAGCTCTCCGGAGCGTTTTCCTGTGTTTCTCCCTTGTCCTTTGCGAGCGCGCCGGCGAGGGCAGACTCCACGGCAGCCGCGTTCTGACGCTCAGCCCTCGCTTCGCCTTGGGCTGGCTCACATCTGTACATGAACACAATGGAGGGCTTCTCGCTGGAGTCGGATTTGGACTCGCTGAACCAATGATGCCGTTGGACCGGAGGAGGGGGGAGCATATGTATAACAGTCCCATCGAGACCCACCAGCTTTCCCTTCTCTCTTTCCTTCTCTTTGTCTTCCTCCTCATCGGTCTTTCGGCGGCGGAAGAAGCTCTTAAAAGATATCCAGCGCTTGGGCTTCGCGTCTGCAGCTCGGCGGCCCTCGGAATGGAGGATCGACTCGGCCTCCGTCGACCGAGTGGGACTAGTCGGTTTGGCCCAATTGCTGAAATGTCTTTGCAACAAGTTACTTGCGTGGTAGGGTGAAGACGTGGACCTTGGCGGAGGAAAGGGTGGCGCCTGCTCCGCTTTGGGACTCGTGGTGTTTTGCAGGCCTCTCCCTGGCTTTGGGGAAGGGGTGGCGCCTGGCTGCGCTCCTGCATCTTTCTGCGCTTTCGTGGCAGCGCTGTCCAGAGTCTTGGGCGACTCCACTTCAGCCTGTGGTGTAAACAGAGATTTGGGCCGTACCAGGGTGTTTTTAGTAGCGTCTGCATCAGGGGGTAAGGAATAGAGCTCTTCTGCACTACAAGTTTTGGGTCCAGCCTGAGGTGTTTGTGGAGGAGTCTGGGGAGGCTGGATGGAGGCCACGATCTGGGAAAGCACCGCGCTCGCATTCTCTCTGCTGCTGCTGCTGCCTGCAGAAGCCTCCGGCGTTCCTTCTATTTTTGCTGCAGGCTCTTGACTTGTCTTTTGAATTTTCGGTGGGGAACTGTGGTCAGAACTGTGACTCCTCTGTGGTGATATCTGACCTTTGCCGAGGCAGCTGTTAAACTCCTGGACCTTCTGCGCCACGGAGCCCAGCCTGCACTCTGTGCTGGTAGTGCCCCCCTTGCCCTGAGCAGGCTCAGCGTGCTTGTTCCCTGCAGTTTCACTCCGCTTGCTTTCCGTTTCTATTTCTTCGTACGTGTGGCTTATTACACTTGTAGTTTTATCTTTGACAGAGAGCTCTCCGCTGGTCCCTAGAAAACTTTTATAGATAGCCAGATTATCATAGGCATTTGGATTAATTACAATGGGAACTTTAATAGCATTTTTGGAACTCTTTGCGTAAGTAGGCTCATCATGAATTATAATGGGAAAAGGTGGCATTCCAGCGTTGTTGTAGCTGTTGAATTTTATTTCTGATAAATTGGGAGACTTAACTGGGATAGTTTTTGAAGAAACATTTGTAGCTGTTGGTGAAGTAGGAGCCGACTTGTGGCTGGCCTTTCTAGGAGGAACAGAAGGTCCTGAGCTGCTAGCAATTAACTCCACCTTCGGTATCTTCTGTCTTGGGCTAGTGCTAGAAGTCCACACTTCCTGATACCTAATTGCGCTGGATTTTTTCAGATTAGCATTGACTCGTGCAGGTGAAGCTGCAGAGGATGCGAGAGGTGTGCCGGCAGCTCCTGGTGAATTTGGGCTAGATGATGTGCTTTTGGTTTCTGAGGTTTCGGTCTGATTCTCCTTACATTCACTGGTCATGGCAGCTGATACATCTACTACGGTATATGGCTTGCAAACTGGCTGTTCCATGTTCACTACCCTGTAAGGCTTGGCTTGCTCTTCCACAGGCACCAGATTTATAGTCACAGCTTGACCAGCAACATCTGAAGAACTTTTATTCTCTTGCTTATCAGTCTGCACGGCAATTTTGCCATCTTTCTCCTCCAGTCGAAGAGCAAGGACTGCCTTGTGGGTTTCTAGACCTTTTGGGGCATTTCGAGAAACTTTTGACACATCCTTCACCTGCTGATCGCCACACAGACTTTCATACTCCGGATCAATCAGCTTGACGTCCTGAGGAGTACTGGGAGATAAGCCCCCGTTGCAGAGCTTCTGCGAGGAGCTGCTGGCCGTTCCGGAACGAGACTCTTCAGTCAAAGAAGAATCGGGAGATGTGGAATCGGAGGATACCATGCTCTGCATGCTCTCCTGCCCGTAGAGGATCACCTCTTCCCCATAGCCATTTAAAATTTCATCGTAACTATCATCATAGTCCACTGCGCAGATCCGCTGGAGAGACTTGTTTCGGAGGGGCACGGTATTCCATTTTTTGTCAACACAGAACTGAACAGGAGAGAGCGTGTTAGCTCTAAAATTCGCAAAGCGAGGCTGGCCCCTCATGCGGATTTCCATTGCTAGCAGCTCTTCATCGCTTTCATCCCAGCTCTCGTGCTCTTCTTGCATGCTGCCAAAAAATGTATCATCCTCACTCTCATCTCCACTAGAGAACTCTGGATAACAGAAACGGCCGCCTTCATTACTTATGACTTCAGTGCTTCCACTCAGAATAACATGCTTACTGTGCGAATCCTTCATTCCACCCATCATGCAGCTTGGAGGGATCTTTCTTTCCAGTGATCTTTTATAGCAATTATTTATTCTTCCCAAGAAGGTCTCTCTCGAGTTCATTTCATTTCCAGGTAGCTGAGGTGTGGTATCCAAACCTGCAATCTCCTTCAACACTTCTGTCAGTCCATTATTATTGTTACTTGGTATCTTACTCATGCCATCATTGTTGCCATAAGGCCTATGAACATGGCTATAACCTTCAATTTCATCTTCATTATTATTGTTCAGTGGTTTTTTGTTCAAGACAGCTTTGTTTCGGTTCCACCCAGCGGGCCCTGATTTATTCTCGCAATGATCCGGGGCACTGATTTCACTGCACACACCCTGCCCATCTACCACCATCATGGTGGGTTTCACAGCTATAGTGGGTTTCTTTGCCACAGGTGGACGGAAATTCCCTGTATTTCTGCTGCGATGGCTGTTGCTTTGGTTTGCATTGGTTTTCAGATTTCCATGGGAGAGGTTTTTCTTTTCGGAGTCTGGGGGTAACTGGTGCAAGCTTTTAGGCTTGAAGCAGTTCTTACATTCTCCAGGCTTCCAGACGTGCTCAGTGAACGTGTTGCAAGCAGACATCTTCCCCGAGCTTCGCGCTTGATGCTGTGCTGCTCAGTGCATGGCAAGAACTTCATCCACGTGTTCCCACTGCTCCCTTCGCGGGGCTCCTGGTTCAAGCAGCGATCGTTCTGAAACGGAGAGAAAATGAGGATAAGAATGGGGAGGACGAAGGTAACCGTTACCCTTGCTGCTTCTGACTGTTCCGGCTTCTGCTGCGCTCTCCACAATGACTCCGAATAACTAAGGAGCCTTTCTTGATGTCTTAGCTGTTTTTGCTGAAATTGAAAAAGAGAGAGAAATGGCAATGACTGAGGATTGAGAATAATTCTCTGACTAGTTCAGGACCATTGACCTGCAGTTTTGCCCAATAAATCAAATGCTGAGAAGAGGATTTAAAGCCAAAGATTAGTGTATATTGTCACAGACATAACCATTTAAATGTGAGACAGGGAAGTAAGAGTAGGTTTTAGCCTCTCAAATATATTACAGATAATTTGTTTTAGCTTCAAATGTGAATGAGCTCAGCTTAAATGGGAAAATATGTTCGAGCAATTCCAAACTCTTCTGGCATTTTACTACCGTTTTCTTCAAGTTAAATTATTACTGGACAGATACTTCGGCGGAAGAGGCGGGCTGGACTGTTATTCTTGCTATTTTTAGATAAACTTTATCGAATTCTCTTAATAGATTAAAAAAGAAAAAAACCTGGGGTGACCTTCCTAGAAAATTCTTTCATGTGTAGCTAATCCTCCTAGTCCCCAAGAAAAGCGTTACCCTCAGATATTTTAAAGTCTGCTGCAGGTCGAGTCTGACTATTTCCCGAAATGATCAGCCTCAAGCAAAACCCAAACATGGATCTGCTGTACTTTACAGTCCTTGGAACATTCAGGTCCAGGAAATGAGAATTTCCTAAATTAAGGTCTGAAGATTTCAAGCTTTCTCAGCCAAATCCACAGGTCTGGTCTCTTTATCCACATTGCATAACTCAAACATTATCTAACAGATTTTACCGAGGTGAAGGAGTCCTCATGAATTCAGCACAACATCTGTAAACACAGGCATCGACAACCCTGATATGCTGATATTCTTTCTGATAGGCTTTGTGTGCAAATGCACTTGCTGCTGGCACGGATACCCTTGAATACTAACAAGCCTGGCCAGCCAAAGCAGCAGTTCTCAGAGAGGCTCTGCAATTTCACTCATCCATGAGGTGCTCTGCTGTGCTCACCAAGGCTGCAGCAAGGCTTTACATCAGCGTGGCAACCAGATAAACCATCAGGAAAACCTGATGCTGGGATAAATTTGCCCGTTGCCTCGTGCTGGCACGGGGCCCTCCCTGGCCGAGAGCTGGCTGCAACATCAGTCCTCATCCGACACCAGGTGGGGCTGGAGCCCCGCTCTGCCCGAGGAGCCGCCGACACATCCGAGCTACCGGAGCCATCCCGTTTCGTACCTCCACTAAATATGTTTCCAGACAAAGCTTCGTGCCAGAAAGTCGGTGCCAAAAGCTTTCTCTGTATGACCTAACAGATATAAGCTCTGCCAGATGGAGGTCTACCCAGACATCCAGCCTTTTTTTATACACACACACACACAGAGTTAAATGATGCTCTAGTTTTCTGAACTCTGCCAGGATTTGTTGGTTCAACACTTCACAAGCCCATGTACTGCAACCAGAAAAATCACATCGAGAAATAATTCTCCTACAATCATCAGGAGCAAGAACGTGCAGAGCAGCATCGCGCGCTACCTCAAATCCTGTCCTTGGCAGATGTATTCCTGCGTAACACAAAACCTCTGAGCAGAGTTCCAAGCAGAGGGCTAGTGCCCACGTGTGCCATTTTTACCACTTGGCCGTTCTGCGTGCTCAGAGACCGCACAACCTGCTCCCGCTCCGGAGCCCAGCACAGACCGACCGTTCCATGGTGTTTTAGGCTAAGCATTTTCTGCTATTAAGATTGAGTAAAATGGTGCAAAAATGGCCTATTTCACATCTTCCCTTTGACGAGAATTGCGCGTTCTACTGGCGGTTCCCAATTGCTCGGAGCTGTCCCTGCTGTTCGCTCGGAGCGGCGACGCGGATGCGCTTCCCGCGGGGAAGGCGAGCGCCGGGCTGAGCGCGCGCGGCCGTGAGCAGCACCCAGGCACGGGGCACGGGCCGCCCTGCGGGGACACCCCCTGCACAGCCCAGCGGTGGCACCGGGGCCACCCAGCTAGACACCAAAACATACGCAGGCACATGCGAATGCAGATGTGTACAGTCAGGCAGGAAACACACAAGACAAATATGTACCTATAGATCAAATTGTCCACATTTCGGCGCCTAATGCACGTGGTTGAAAACCAGCCACACACACTAACGGGATTTCTGACACAGGCTGTGAAGGAGAGCCCGGCCGTGGACTGAGGGGTTTGATAAGGTGCAGACGGGGTCCAGCTGGGAGGCGCAGCTCCGCAGCGTGCTCTGACCCTGCAGCTCCAGCAAAGGGGAAATCTGCACCTGCAGGCAAGAGCAAGGCTGCTTTTTGCTTGGTGTAGATGTAAAAGATTTGTAACACGGTGCTTCTTTCCTACTGTGAAATCAGGAGCACTTGGAAGGCTAAATTCGGCGCAACCTTCCTGCTTGCAAGCAGGTAGCTGCACTCTAAAAAAAAAAAAAAAAAGGCTGCCCATTTCTTCACACTTCTTCACTGCTGCAAAATCAAAGTGATTTCTCCGATATCTTCCTCTCCCTTAACAAAACAGATTTATTGTTTCAAGTGCAAGATCGCGACCCAGGAATCAGCTAGAGTGGAAGGCTGCTCTCAACGGCAGAATCCTGAACGCCGGGACTCGGGGCGCTGCTTCAGCGGCGGTTGAGAACTGCAGCGTGGGGGGGGCGGCAGAGACCGCGGCGGGCGGCCAACGCGCACGGAGCAGCTTCTTGGGGCTCGGACGTGCAGACACTGCTCCCACAGACCCGGGCAGGCCTCCCCTGAGCCCCCGAGCTGCTGTGGAGCTCCGGGTACTCTCCTTCCAGCTTCCCCGTTTGCACTTACGGCCCACGGAAGTACAGGGAACAGGTAGGCACCGTTGCTGCTCCTGCCTCCTGGGCCACCGCTAGCTGGGGAAGAGTTACTCGATGATAGAAAATCTCAGCAAAATCCAGGTGACAATACCCCAGGATGCTAAAAACAGAACAGCATTAGGCTTCTGAAGAAAGCTCTGACAGCACATGGAGCGTGTCAGCGTTGTGCCTGTCACCCCTCAACCCCAAAGCTTTCCTTGCAAGGTGAAGAGCATCCCTTCTCACCTCACCTGGAAACGCTGCAGTGCACTGACACGAAGCAACTGAAATTCCCCCAGCTCTGCCCCAACGTGGTGCTGCAGCCGCAAGTCACGACGCTTCGTGCGCTCAGCGGTGGAGCCGGCGCAGAGAATTGAACACCTGGGAGCTCCTGGCACAACGCGGCTCCTCTCGGCCCCTCGCCTCGGTGCCAAACACAAGAAGGGCAAGAGCAGGTTCCACCTGCGGCAGCACGAGACGACCCTGGATCGAGCGTCGCGGGGCAGCGAGGGGCCACAGCAGCCGAGCACCCGCGCGCCAGGAAACGCAGAAGTGTTCTGGTGGCTCCGGTTTAGTGACATCTTTTTTGCTGAGAGCACAAAGATGGTGATAAACATGCGTTTCAGCAGCTCCCCTTTGTTCTCTGCAATTGCAGCCTGGCAGGTCTCCCTCAGCCGCATGCTGCCTGAATGGCAATGAAGGCCTTCTCCAGTAATACTTTATACTAACATAATCCAATTAAAAGGAACTTAATTGGTGTGCAACATTCCCTACAATTTCAACATTTTAAAAATGAATAGTCTCGGTAAGTACCAGATGGTGACACGCACTAATTAATCAGGCCTGCTCAATGAACGAGCATATTAAAATGAATGCACCTATTAGACATGTGTTTTCAATGCTGTATGCTGCAAGAGTCTCCTCTTAAATGAACGCCTGCTCTGCTGCTGAGCACGGTGCACAAGTGTGCACTTCATCACTCGTGACACGACCACTCTTTAGTCCATTCCAAGATAGATATTTCCCAGTTTTCCTTTGGATCGTTCTCCTGGAGGAAAAGGGCATTCAGCTTCAGCATTCCTCATCATGAGAACAGGCCCAGAAATTTTACGCTGCAGAATAAATTTCACTGATCGATCTTCTTAAGAGACAACGGTCCACTAAATAGCTAGCAACAACCCACGAACCTCTCACCACTGACAGCAGTGTCCACAGCCTGAAAAACCAGCAGTGGGAACGGGGCTTCCTGCACAGGAGAGCCCGGACACCACGAAACCACCCTGGCTTTGCGGGCTGGGCTGAGCTACCGCTGGAGCTGCGGACACCCGCTCAGCCTCGGAAGCAACAGCCCCAGCGTGGTGCAGCACGGCACGAATCGACTCGAGAGCTGATGTAGATACCTGCTGATACCCGGGTTCTCTCTCTTTTCATTGAAATCACAAACATTTTAAGAGATTCTCTGGAAAAAAAATGCTCCCACTCCTACATACTGTCCTACCTGGGTGGCCACAGGCTCTACAAACACTCCATCCCAGCCAGCGTCACGGTTTACTGACCCAGGGCACGTCCTTCCTGCTGCTAAAAGAAATAAAAATCTCTTCTCCAAGCTGAGATCCTTGGTAGAACTTCAAAGAAAAGCAAAGCCCAAGAGAAACCCTCTGCAGTGGCTGCTACCTGCACGAATAAAACAGGGACGGCAGAGCTTTACAGCCAGAGAAGCCAGCGTTAGGGTACGTTGAGATGCACACGCGTGTTCACACTCAGTAACCCACAGCCCTGGGCTTTGACTCGGCTTGCAGCATTTATTACGAAATGCAAATCAAGTAAGAAATGTTTAAGATGCCGTTCAGTACTGCAGCGCATAAAAATTAAAATATCAGTATTTAAAAATGTGAGAATTGCATTTTCAGATCTCACAGCCCTTTGCAAAGGTAAGTGCAGGTAATAACTGAGATATTGTACAGAGATTGTGACTCCAGATCTTCCTTAAAGTCACAAATCCAGGTGGTGAAAGACAAGAAATAGCAACCAAATCTCCTGATTTTTCAAGTGTGATGCCATATTCAGTGAATCATGGCACTTAATCTGTAAGCGGTACGTGAGGAACGAACAGAAAGTAACATTCATCAAATATCTGTTCATTGCAACAAGGCTGGAGCTGTGAATACGGCAGAAAGCACAGATGGACATTTCCATAAATGCTAAGTTTTATTATTTTTGTTAGAAAATATCCTTTCAGATAGCTAATTCCAGTACTACCAAGGAGGCAATGACAGACTACAAAGTTGCTTCAGAACTGCTGTATGGACTTCATTGTGCTCTGCTGCTGAAATCCGAGGGCTGCGATGGATGGGACGGAGAACAGCATCGCCACCAAAACACTGAAAAAACAAATAGCTGCAAACTCACTGTGAGACATTACGAAAAAAGCAGGGATACTCCCTTACACTGTTTCTGGTTTTAACCTCCGCGGCTTTCTTAACATTAGCTCTCAGTTAAAAAGAATTTAAGTTACATTAATATTTCAAAACCTAAGTAAGTGAAGGAAACCCACAAATATGAATTTGCCATCTAAAACCCCTAAGGAAAAGTACTATAGAAATAAGAAACAGGAGCAAAAATCTGCCTCAAGCTGGACAATCTCTGATCTGCCATGAGAAAATGGGCATTTCTTTAAAATTTACCTGCCATGGAATTACCAATACAGGTAATTCTCTGCAGCAGGGAGGAGATAAGAAATTTCTTTGGATCTAGACAAGTGATCGCTTCGGATCCTTCAGCATCACATTTAGAGGACAAAGCCAGACAAGTTCTCACACTGGCTTTGAGGCCCAAGTTTTTGGTATTTTAAGAAAAGACCCAATAGGATAAGCCAGACTTATAAATAGTTTGTTTGCGTTGCTTCCTAAAAAGGCTTCTGTCCAATGTTCCAAGAGGCAGCAGCACACGAAGGGCAAAGCCCATTAACTGGAGGGAACCATAATAATAATAATAAAAACCATCCTTAGGTTCAGTGCACTTGAGTTTGCCTCAGTGCCGTTTACACTTCAGTGAAACGATGTGAATTAAGCCCTTTGCTGAATTTGGGGGATGCACCGCTGCGACCGTACGCTGGCCCATCTAACCACCTTCCGCTTACCTTTCCTAGGCTCCGCATTTGAACCTGAAATCCTTGACACACTTGAAATCCTGCCCTGTGTGTATTTTGCCAGTTATTTAAGCACATGAAAACATGTCAAAGAACAAACTTCATGAGACTCTTAAATCTCCACAGAATTCAAGCACTCACAACCAGCAACGACGGAACACCTGAAGAACAGCAATATAAGTTTCTGCAGTTATAAAACCTAGCAATATTTTGATTATCCTTCTGCTGAGCACAGTCGGAAAATGAAAACAGTCAATATTATCCCAGTATTGAATTCATCAGTTCTGCAACTTCAACTTCCATTTCTCCTCTTTGGACTGCTGCGACCTCCAGTTACAAAAACCTTTACCCTTAACCCCTCATACAGTCAAACACACTACTGCCAAAACCTTGGCTTAATAAAGTAACTTGTGACTATCGAAATAACAAAGTAATACTAGAAAGGATATGAAGGATCAGATTAAAAAAAAAGGCAGAAAACAAAACACGGTAGCATCAAAAGCAGATAGTTTATAAGAGAATGAGCAGATGGCAGCCTTAGTGCAGAATGAAGAGATTGCAGAGAAGCCAAATTATCCCCCTGCATCGGCTTCAGCCCCCTCCTAAGTTCCTTGAGAGGTGCTAAATAAAGACTTGGGACAATTAAATGTAAAAATAAAATGATATCAGCCATTATTAAAAATAAAAATAACTGATAAATTAAGAGCAACAACTGGTGGGACTGGACTGTGTAAAGCCACAAACTCTGGAGGAGCTTCAGAAATAAGCAGCTGAGCTACTCAAAAATACATGGGGTCTTATCAAAATCAAGGATAAGTTTAGCAACGAGAGAAGTATAAGTATGAAAAGGATATGTGTTTTATTTCTGTAGAGGAAACTTGCACATATTTTTCCTACCAGGTAATAAAATAATGGTCAAAATACATTTTTTAAAAAAGTTTTCACAAATGAGCAACAGCAGGACATGTAAATGCTGCAACAAAATATGCAAGGCAGTCAGCAAATTATATGCTTTCATTGTAAGAATATCAGTGATGTGAAAAGCTTTCCATATTAATTGAAACTAAAGAGATTACGATAGCTTGGTTCAGAAATCAGACAAATAAAATAACATGTTTGCGATGTATTAAATAATGAATTATGTAAAGAAGGCAGACTGAGTATTGCCATTTAGTCTCCCATAGAACAAGAATAACAGTTCTCAGAGGCAGCTTGTTTAAATCTGTAGAAAGAAAGTTATTTCATACAAATGCTTCCTGGCCCAAGAGACGGAGAGGTCAGCTGGATCCAGAAACACATTAGATGTTTATGTAGATTATGAGATATCAACAGTTATATCAGCTGGGATAAATTTAAAGCTTCCAATTTCTGTGCTTAAACCAAGCATTAACTAACAGAGTTAAGCAGAAAATTTGCTCAGTGGCAGCTTATTCCCTTATTCTCCACTTTGGAGACTTCAACGATGTTTAACACATGGCCTCCCTCCCGCCAGACCCTTCTTCTTGCGAGAGATGAATCCTTTTAATAGCAACATGATTCCATTTTCTTCATTTCACCAAAACCGCCTCTTTCCGAAACCACACAAATGGTTAAGTGACACTGCTACCATAACTTATCTCAGTGGCATGGCCTGTTTCTCCTTCCTTCCCCTTCCCTTGTTTTGTCACTCTTGGTTATGTCAGGCTCAGATCTGAGCCCTGCAAAGGTTTTTGTGTCCATTTCCATTTTTAATGAGTACATGCTCGTGTGTGATGTCGGACAACGGGGGCCTCAGGCTGCAAACTCCTTGGGGCAGGTGCCTGGATGTTACCCCAGCACATTTCTTGGCACCATCCACACCAATCAATAGCCACGAATATATAAGGAGGTGGTAATGGCAGAGGTAAGGAAGCCATATGAAAAGGCTACAAAAGTTTAGTAGTATGGAAATGTCATGTACAGGATAGAAAAAAAATGGAGTAAGATGGCAGAGGATTGATACGAAAGGGGTTTTTCCCTGAAATGAATGCAAACAATTTAACTTGGGAAGAATCATATGGAAAATACAAATAAAAATAAAGTATACCCTAATAAACCTCATTTACCATATGGTGCAGCAAGTGGTTGGAAAAGAGGCCTAGACTCCTTTAAAAACTCATTCCTTTTCCCATCACAGAGAAACCAGCTCCTTGCACTTCTTCCTTGCATTTATGATCAAAGCAAGACATTCCAATTTGAGAGTCTCCGATAACCTTGAGGAACCGGCTACAGCTCATTTTTTTGGGCCATCAAAGCAAATTCAAGCAGCTTATCCTCACTCAGACTGCTCTCCTAATTAGTATGTCACTTATTCATCCGAATAAACTATTTTACCAGACATAATGAATGCAATAAATTTTAATCTGCAGCCATAAACTATTGCGATGAAATGAGTGATCAGTTATAAGGCAGCAGGTTAAACAGTATTGTTTACTACTGTTGAAATCAGAAAAAAACCCCATGCCTTACAACAGATATTCTCTGACACCGTTTTGTCTATGATCCCTCCCCATAAGGGAGCTGGGTCATGTTTGAAATTTTGCTCGGGATTATTAGATTAGGAATTATTAGATACTGCAATGGAGGTTTTTTAGCATATTTGTACTTCACCAGGTGCTGCCAATGTACATTTGCCACACTGGTACTAAATGCACCTCGGGAGCGGCTGCTTCATTGAGTGGCACCTTCCAGCGCGCTGGGAAGAGCAGCGTGCAGCTACGGACCAAAAGCCAAGAAAGGCCCTACCTGACGTGATGGACGCGCTGTTCTGGGACTGCTGTGAGGAGCACGGGGGTTTTCCTGCTCCTTAGCTGGACACCGAGCACGCAGCGTCGTCAGCTCCCGAAAAACTGCGAGCGGCACCTTGGGAGCGACCCCGTCACGCGCTGCGTCCCTCTGCCACTGCAGGAAAGGCCTAGCAGCACAGCACAGGGCAGAGAAGGGGACATTACCTGGGGCCGGAATAAATCAGCAATTTCAGGTCTGCAAATCGGATTCCATACTTGAAAATAACCCATGCAGAGAGGATGCACGCAGCAAAAGCATCATTCACTGCAGCCAGGAACAAAAACAAAAAGGAATTTTAATAGAGACTCTGCATTGCTTTTTGTCTTTACCCTCAAGGTGGGTTTTGTAGCTGATTTGCTTAGTTCTCCTCAGTTTTCCTCCCGAAAGCCCACCACAAGGACGCGCGTGCTTGGTGGGCAGCACGACCACGCACACGGCTGCGTGATGCCCCACGCAAGGGGCACCCCCAGGGCCCCTTCCCGCTGCGGGTTTCCCACTGGCTGCCGCCTCCAAGCGGAGACGCCGGCACCGTTCTCGGCTGCTAACGAGAGGCTGCGGACGCACTGGAGCACCGCGAGGTTGGAACGCGGCCAGGACTCGCTCCTCAGGGCAGGACACCCAACTGAAGCACTGTAAACAAGCTCCATCCACGGCGGGAAGAGAAAGGGAATTGGTGACACTCTTTGTTTCCAGAAACGGTACTCGACTTCTTTCTTTAGCTCTTTTTCAAGATATAAATGCTCTCCTCAAAGGAGCTGATTGCCAGTCAGAAAATTGCTGCTCGCACTTGACAGCCCTGAGGATTCAGAGGTTTCCTCTCCAGAGGGAACGCTGCGAAGCGCCCGGCTCGTTCGGCCAGGGCGACTCAGCGCCCAGCGCAGGGATCAGAGGCGACAGGGAGCTCCTGCTCTGCCCTGCACGTCTGAAGGTTGTGGGCTCACATTTGGCTTACTAATGCCCAGTAATAATGAGGGGCATTAATTACACGGTGCAATCACAGGGATCCCGACCGTCAGGGAAACAGTCAATTGCTACAGCAGCTACAGACGTATTGGAGAACACTACTGCATTTCTTAGTTAAGAACAACTATTGAATTTCTCCTTTCCTTTCCTATTTAAAAGAAAGAAAGAAAGATGGTGCTGCTCTCAAGCCTGCTCTGTAAAACAAGCCTCTCAAGCCGTTCCCTACTAGTGACTTTTAGCCCCTGCATTGCTTGAGACAAGTATGTCGAGCAAGTGAAGTTCCAGTGAAGTAGGTCTGCTCTGCACTGTAGAGGTTTCTCTCAACGTCTACTAAAACATTTTTTCCTACAGAAAGCATGTATATATTTTTAATCATTACTTTCATACGGCCTTGAAGGGTCAAGAGCAGTGAAGAGAAAATGGAAGGAAACAAACACAGAGCAGCAGTGTTTCTTAGAAAGAAAAACCGTGGGCGCAAAGCAGGGCTCTGCAGACCACTTCCACGTCTGCTCCCTTTGGCTCGGCTGCCTTCTGCCGAACGCCTCGGTGCCGACGGGCGCCGCGAGCCGGTTCCTCTCCGCGTGCTGCCGCTCAGCGCGATTAACCAAAGCGCGGCACCGCGGCGCGCACGAGCGCCGAGACGGGCTGTGCGCCGGTAGCACTAGTGCCCTGCGCTAAATCCGCTCTCCGGGCAGGGAGGGTACATTAACCATGTCTTATTTTCACATTCCTCTTTTTGGAGCAGCCCAGATGAATGGTTATGCAAAGAGATAGTCTGAAACAGCAAGCAGATGATTTCTATTAAATCTCAAGTAAGACAAATTAGAAAGGATCTTCAATCACCACCTTGGGATGTGTGGGCGCAGTGCTGCATTTCACAAGCAACAGCTGCCTGAAATGCAGTTTTCACCCTTCAGCCAAGGCACCCTTTGGATGACACTCTAAAACCTGAAGAACAAGGAGCTGGGGAGGAAAAGAGCAGGAGCTACTGAGATGCTGGAGGCAGGTAGCATCGTTGGCGATGGCCGCAGTGCTGCGCTGAAGAACCAAAGAGGAGGAGGAGGAGAAGAGACCTCCCCGTCCTGCCCAGCACAACGCGCTCAGAAGCAGAGCAGTTTTGCAGCAGCTAATTGTAAGACATGAAGTTAAATCCAGCAACTTGCCCCGTTCAGCGGGGGCTTGTTTGCCAGGCTATGGCAGAAGAACTGGGTTGAGGCTGTGCAGAAATAATTAAATAAATTCTGCCGCAGGTCTCTGCGAAGCCTTGATATGTCATGATCAATAGACACATCAGAATCTCAGAAGGTTCCCAGAATCGTACTGCTTGCTATGCCCTTTCATTTCCTGGCACACGCTTTATTTTTACAGACTAAAAATACTGGTTCAGAAAAGAAGTTAGGAGGAACTGCCAAACTGATTTAGAAACTCATCTGATTTTTTTAAAGTTCAATTTTCCAAGACAGTTCCCTTTGAAGAATGTGTTTCAAAGTCCCTTGTAATTATTATGTCTAAAGATTGTCGTTTTGCAGGCCATTTGGACGCATTTAATGCATTATCCCACACTAATTTGGGCACATTTCCTCTGTTTTCTTGTAGATGCATGCATGGGATTTTTTCATTTCAGCATCACTATTATTGGGATTATTACTTTTCAGCATCACTGCTGCTACTAACCCCACTCACACCAGAGCCTACGAGACTACCTACTTTCCTTAAACTGGTAACTAAGTTGTGAACCTTAGGTTTTCAGTTGTGCATCAGGAGATGGCTCCAACATTGATGGCTTAACAGCTTGGCAAACTGAGCTAAAGCACAAAAATGAAAATAATCATTTTCTCAATACAGCTGTTGTAGTACTAGGGGATAACTAATGCAGCAAGCATCGAAGCTGAATTGAAAAGTAAACTGGTGGTGCTGTCTCTTTCACTTCACCTTTTCAAATCACGAAAGTGATTCTAAAAACAACCGTGCCCCAAAAGTTTGAGAAGAGATTACCACTCCCTTAACCACTACCTAAAATAAAGAACAATTAAAAATAGTAGTAGCTGAGGAACTGAAAGTCACTTAATGAGTACCTTCTTTAAAAAGGCACATGTATTATGTATGTGGTTTGTACAATGTCGTAGTTGAGAAAACTACGTAGCAGTTCTACGTAGTTGAGGAATTGTATCGCTTTGATACGTATTTATACACACATCTATACACACATGCATGTAAAACGGAAGAACCTACAATTATGAAACATTTTGGTATATTTGGGGAATCTTGGAATTAATACACAAAACGCACACACCGCAGGCTGAAAGCAAAGCAAGCGACCAGGTAAAAGAGGACTCCAGACCAAGACGACATGATCTACCAGAACTCCACACTGGCAGCGAATCCATGGAAAATTACTTTAGACAACCAGCATATTCCAGCGAAAGATATAAATTTGCTAACTGCCTGGAACACGCTGTTATAGAAACAGTCTATTAGGAGAGCGGGGTCAGGAACAACACGCTCAGATCCAGCTGCACACATCTGGATACCTATTGCGGTTGTCTCCACGTGACAGAAGGGGGCTTGGCCTGCAGCAACGGGCTCGGCACGGGAGCGTCTGCCCATGGATGCGGAATTCCGACAGGCTCCAGCAGCCAGCTCCAGCAATCCTGCTGCTGAGGCTGCTAGAAGGCTCTTTTATGGAGTATTTACTGAAGTACATTCATGTAGACTTGCATGCTATTGACAATGTGCCATTAAATAATTTCCAACACAAAAAGTAAAATTCAGCTCAAACACTATAAACCTTTAACAAATAGAGTAACATTAGAGCACGTGCTCCACATAAGTTTATTTTTATTTTCCCTTTTTTTAAAAAAAAAAAAAAAAAGTTGAGGAGAGGAAAGGTCATTATATCATAACAAACTCCAAACCCAGCTCTAAAACCCTCATTACCAGCTTTGCTAATGGGCAAAATGAATGTATCCTCTCCCATCCCACTATTCTCCTCCTCCTATAATCTTCTTTCTCATCCACCTCGGAGGCTCAGACGCTAAATCTGATCCACATTCTTAGCGGATGTCAAGTGAATAAACACTGCTATTAACAGATGCTACTTTCCATTTGCTTTCAGGAACGGCTGCATTACACTTTCCGTATTTTATACACAATTAGGCATTCACAGGATGCCGTATTCCTGGGCGATAATGCACAGTCAAAGTGGAGGCTAAAACATGTTTTTGCATTAATAAGAGGGTGCAAGTGGTTTGCAGAGTGCGCTCTAGGGCCATTCAATTGCTCAACACAGTGTTAGCATTTCAAGCAGAAGGCATTTAACACTGTTTCTTGCAGGGTCAAAGTATAAATGCAGGGTATCAGGTATTTACGCAGGGTTTCAGGTATTTATGCAATGCAGCCAGAAGATTTCTATCCAGTAATTTTCTATGACTTAAACGTAAATGTTGCATGAGGAACATACTAAGCGCTAAGCACAAGTGTTGCATGAGAAAAGCAGGGAACACAGCCCCGATCTCTGTATTTTGTCATCTCCAGCCGCTGCCGCCCACCCGCCCGGAGGAGCCTGCAGCTCCTATCAATCTGCCATCAAACTAATAGAGAGCAAGTGTAACTTCAAAGAAATGATGGGTACTTTATTACGTGCATTCACGAGGAGACAGCCATGAAGCACTGCCTTGTTAAATGTTATAAAAGTTCTTATAAATATTCATGCACAGCATTTGTACTCTAAGCATTTGATCAGTTCCTTACAAAAAAAGGGAATGGGGAGGAGGAGAGAGGAAGAAATTACTGTTCCCTCAATTCCACAGAGTCCAAGACAACCACACAGATGATTTGAGCACAAATATGGGAGCACCAGAAACCCACGAAGAGGAAAACATTTTTCAGGGGGCCTTTTTTGTTGTTGCCTTTTTTTTAAAATCACACCTGAAGCTTAAAATAGTTCGATAGTACTAAACTAATGATCTTAACATTGATAATTCTATTCGACCACCCACTAAAAAATAAAGATGGATGGGTTGCTTCTGGGATCGCTGTATGAAGGCAGGCTTAGCTGCTCGTACGTGTGTGCGTCTCCTGAACGCCCTTGTCGCAAGCGAAGGGCAGAGCCACAGAATCAAACCCAACCGCTTGCACCGCGGCGAGGCTTCGAGCGCCGTCGCAACGCAGCCCGCCTGGGGCCCAGAACGCAAGAGCAGCCTCTAAACCCCACCAGCTCCCTTGGAAATCCCGTGTTCCTAGTGCTAGCCCCAGCACGCAGCATCTTACCCGCTCCCAATTAAACCTCTGCGACTTCCAAGTCTATCGCTGGCGCTGTGAATTAACTGAGATGACCGTAACGCAGGCTAATGATAGGAAAGCCTGCTCAGAAAAGGGAAAAGATTCTGAAAAACAGCTTTAAATAAAACTATAAACCTAATACAAAAGCTAAGAATGTAGAGCAATAAGGTCGAAGCTGCTCAGAAACCACCCAAGAGCAGAGAGAGGGCAAGGAGAGCAGCTCGGGCTCTGCACCAGGCCAAGCAAACAGGCTCTTGCCTCTGATGCATGGTTTGGAAAAGAGGAGCTGCACTTTTTGTAGCCTGCTGCTACCTGGAATTTTGGGGACTTAGCAGATATTCCAGATACGTGCCCTGCACGTGCCTCCTGCTGGAGATCCAGCTACAGGCCCTCCAGCTACATCTCTCTCCAGCGCAGGCTCACCTCAGCAGTTATTCCAGACACACACACACCAGTCCGGAAACGCACAGCAAAACCAGAGGCACATCAATGCCTTTTGCTTCCCTTGGGAAGCCTGCCTTTTGCTTTTTTCTTTTTAAAAGCCATTTTCATTATATCCTGTTTGATTTGCTTCACCGTTTTTGACTGGAACAGCAATAGCAAGCTCATAATAGAAACATTTTTCCACAGGTTGCCTCTAATTACATTAAATCTCAAGTGAGATAGAAACATTAAAATAAGCAACAACAACTGCAATAAAGTCTCAGATAACAACCCGCCAGGCTTTCCGAGGTGCCTGTTAAAAGGAAACACTCGATGTTGCAGGAGGCCCACGTGGCCTTCGGCACGACAGCGGTTTCTGCTGCGCTCGGCCGCCGCAGCCAGAGGCCCAGCGGCTGCTGCACGGCGACGCTCACCCGTGACCACCGCACGGGGCTGGCCCTGGCGCCAGGAGGGGGCTCACGTGGGACGCAGAGGACGCAGCGCCGGCTGCGCGGCCCAACGCGGCTGCCGCCCGCACCGGGGGGGACGCGCCATTTGGACAACTCGGACAACGTCTGCGTTTTGCCGTGGTACCTGGGCTCTCCTTTAATGTGCTTGGAAAACAAAACATACAGAAGTTGAAATGCAGTAAATGAAGGCTGCAGGCACGCGATCTATAAAGCCTGGCGTGGACCCATGGTTTTTGTTTCACGTTATACACCCAACACCTGGCTCTGCAACCACTATGGGGCCGATAGGACCTTATAGTAAGTTCTCCTGTAGGAACTAAAATGGAAGAAACGGGATTTATGGGGGGAGGGAGGGAGTTCGATTACCGCTTACACCTCCTTTAGCAAGTGCTAGAGCAGGCCAGAGGGAAGCAGGTTTTGCCCTTGGGAACGACGGAGAGGGGACACTCCATCAACCCTTTCATCACAGCTGGTTACCAGACTGACCTAGCAGTAACGTCACACCACGAAGGGCTGATCCTACAGTGTGATTTACTAGGGAAAACTATGCAAAGCTGTACGGCTAGAGCTGAAACCGCTGCCTGCAAGCGTAAGATGCGTGCAGATCTGCTATCAGTCACTTAGCTGTTCAGCTGCTTTTCCAAAGTCATCACAATACAGTTTCATGGAAATTATCTAAATACTCTGAGGATTAAGGGACTTATTTTCAGTCAATAAATAAAACCTATGATTATAAAATCTATGCTTAGAGAATATAAACTTTCATAGCATCAGCTCAGTAAACAAGACATTCTTGTCTACAGAGCAAAACATACATTAATGCTCTATTAAGATGTAATTAAGCACACAGAACAAAAGTGAAAAAGTTAATTTCAGCGCACAAAATAAATTTTGCCTTGTGTTTGTATTCTGCGCTTCAGACTGCAACTCGGGAAGGTCACTCGTGCACAGAGCGCCGCGTTTGCGGGTGGACGTGCCAGGGCCCCCGGGACGGCTGCTCGCAGCAGAAGGCTGGGGAGGAACACGTTACGTGAGCGTTTTGCAGACACGTTTCCTAAGTGCTGCTGGACACGCGTGTGAGCGCGTCGCAACCTGAGCGGGGACATGCACAGGTATGAAGGTCATCAGTGACAAAAAGGTGTGACTCTAACTATGACTTTAATTTGCATTTAATAAAGGAGAAGAACTTTAACCAGCACATCATCCTCCATCCTTTATTCTGTTTCACATCGTAAGTCAGTCTCCTTTGGAGCTACCAGCACCAAACCTTCAACACTGGAAGGGAAAAGGTGTTGGTGGGGGGCTGTGGCTATATTGGTGGAGGGGGGCTGCTGTAGCGATACTGGACTCTACCCGCCAAGAAGCGCGGCTCCCCGGCCCGCGCGGGTTGCAGCCCACGGCTATGGCGACACCGGCGCGGCACGGCGGCTCCGCGCCACCCCAGCGCCTTCCCGCACCCGCTCTCGGGGGGAGCGGGATTTACAGAGCAGATTTGGGATTTTAGAGAACCCCATGTGCGTTCTGAGGATCCCCCTTTTCTCCTGATGCGCTGAAATAACACGTTTTGGCTGTGACTTACGATGCCTATTTGCCAGGGAGAGCTCTACACATGTAAGTAAATCACCCAGCCAGACTCGCGTTCACCATTTGCCCCTCTTATTCTTGGCCCC
This sequence comes from Tinamus guttatus, assembly GCF_000705375.1. Next base: position 59,788 of record NW_010586987.1, on the reverse strand, counting down.
ACAAGTGCTTTTCTCGGTCAGGGATGGAGGACACCAGAAAGCCATCAATGCCACCAATATAAAACGCAGGTCTGGGAAGCCTGGACCCATCCAGCCCAACTGCAGGCAGCTGGAGCCCGCGCTCCGGGCCCTGCTGCTCCTACCCCTAAGCAACCGGCGAGCGCCGCGAGCCGCAGGCAGCACCGGGCTCTGCGCCCTCCGCCGCGCGGAGCCCAAGGGGCATTTCCAGCTTCAACCCTGGAGGTGGTTCCGTGACACGCAGACATATCATCACGTCTGGATTATGTTTTAATCTATGCGCTTGGTGCTGCTTTATTTAGCTGCAGGAAGAAAATCTTCTGCATTAATAAGGCTCAGCTAATAAATTCATGATTAATTTAATGTCTCTAATATTCATCTAGTCTAACCGCCTGAATTTATACACACTGAAGTCACAACAATGTTTTGATAGGCTATAAATCAAAATATTCAAATAAGTGTTGCTGTACTGATATAGGCCTATTTCTCATAGTATATCAGCTTTAAATGTATGCCTCTGTGTTTCTTCCTAAGAAACCCTTATGTGCATGGTGAAACCAAATAGGACCAGGCCAGAAGTCGAAAACATTAATTTGACTATTAATTCCATTAATAATGGAAATTCTTATAAAAATAAGATAACGGAGGCAGTGCTCAAGAAATTTTAAGTGTTTGAAAAGTAAAAAAGTGGTAGTGCAGCCCTTCTACTGGTGGTCAAATAGGTTTTTATGCTCCAGCACTGGGATGGCGTTTGCAGCAAAACAGAGTAGCAAAAGAGGAAGATGGTACTGATGAGATAGAGCGGCCTTCCCCAATTGTCGGCTGCCCTCTCTCCAGAAATACGAGCTTTTAGAAAGATTAATTCCCTCTGACTTCTGTTTCTCCTTGCACAGTGAATTAGTGCTGCACTGATCAGGGGAAAACATTCAGTCAGTGCTTTTTATTGAGTGGTAGCTCCTAAAACGTTCATTGCTAATCTCTAACTTGAGAAATCCATCGTGAAAAATAGAAGTATTTTAACCTGATAAAGTGATAGCAAAAACTTGGAACAGCAGTAGACAGTAGAAAAAGCTGGTAAAACAACAGTGTGACAGGAAGCACATGGCTAATCAATATTTACTGGATCGTGAATAGGAGGCTAAGGAAAGGCCATTCCACACTGCAGCGCATACTTACCACGTTTTAAAACCCTCTGGGTGAGGGGGTAAGAATCTGAAGCATTTATAATAGGTATTCTTATTTTCTAATTTATTTATCCTCATGCCTTATCTAGGATTGAAACAAACAATTCCAGTTATGTTTAAACACAGCCTAACACAGTCCTCCAGCAGGAAAAGTATGAATTTGGTTAAATATTTTCTGAATGCCACCGTAACTCATACCGCAGAGCATCAGCCACAGCAGCTTAAGTTAAACGGTAACCCGCAGTTTCCCCCTGAAGAATATACAGAACTTTTATTGCCAGAAATGGAAAGCAATTGATTAAAACTGAAAGCTTTGCAAAGCTTAGATTAACGCTCGTATTGGAAATGATATACAACACTGCTGGAGGAGAAGGCAAGCCACGTCCTTCTGGAATGATTTTCAGGTAGATGAAAGCCCGTACCTACGCATTGCCGAAATGTTCCCGCTTAAAATACACATGATCAAGTGTGCAAATTTAAGACAGGGATGATCGGGCTGTTCTGTATCGCTGCTGTTCCGGGAGGCGTTGTCAGAGAGTTCTGCAGAAAGAGTTGAGGAAATTCCCATTGAAGCTGCCGAAATCCCAAAGGAGCCATCGGCTCGGAGCCCAGCGCAGGGCTGGATTTTGCTGTGGCCCCACAGGGGTGGCGAGGGGGTAGCCCCAGCAAAACCTCACCTTAGGGCAACTGCATCAGGAATCTTCCTCCAGTGCAACAAGAAAACGATTATTTAAACAAAATGATTCCCGTTTGCAGCAGACTCGGAGGGGAAGCGTACCCTTTTCCACCTTAGAAGTCAGTCAGTCTCTTAATCAGCACAATCTCTTAATTAGCAGAATCTGAAATATTTGTCGAACTTGCTCTTTGGAACAGCAAAGCATTTCTAGCCATAGGTACCAAGCAAGCAGTTAATAAATGAAATGACAAAAGAAAACATACTAGTTTCATATGATGGAAACTAAAGGAGGGTGATTTTGTTAGGAATAACAGAGCAAACGAAAACTGAAGACCTCCCTTTAAGCCAGACCCCTCATCTCCCGGCCACTGACAATTCCCTGCTCCCAAAAGGGAGATCCACTGTCCCACCAAAAAAAAATAAAATAAAATAAAATAAAAAAAATAAAAGCCAAAATACCTGATGTGCAGCAGCCCTGTGATGTAAAACACGGGGACCTGTTCAAAACAGAGCAGTGCTCGTTTGGCACTTCCAAAGGTTCACGAGATGATTTTTCCCCTTTGCTGGTCCTGCCTATTTTGAAGTTCCCAGGGAGTGTCATCACATCACCAGGAATTTAATGCACACACAAGCAGCAATATCCCTCTATCACATGAGCTGACAAGGACACTAGTTACAGCATACCTGTGATGGGACGGATTTCGAAGTAAGCAAAATGAAAATGGAGACCGTAAAGCAGCTAATGAAAAATTAACTTGCCTGGTGGAGAGTAATTAGTTTTAGGAACATTTATTAAATATTTTTATCTTACTGTTGTTTAATTTGTCAGTGTTTCTATTTTGAGTCATCATCATCTTTAGGCATTTAAACCTCAGCTGAAAAACCCCAGCCGGACCCGAGAAAGTAGCAAGCCTGAACACAGAGAAAGAACAATCTCCTTGTCGAAACACCCCCTGAACCCAAATCCATCCTGAATTTCCATCTGCTTCTGAGACTGAGCTACAAATCTTTGTTTTGTGTACACGTTCTTGGGACTGTTACCCTATCTTTTCCTGGTATAGCAAAGGATAATTCTCTGGCTCTTAGTATATGAGGAGGAACACAGCTCACCTATTTGAGGCAAGAAACACACAAAATAAGCTTGTCTTCCACGCCATCCAAACTATTATTTTCTGTAAGTATTCCTCTCATTTACACCAGGGAATTCTCCCTATTAGTAGGAGTGCCTGTGCAACGGACATTTTTTCAAACGACAATGCAAAATAATTAACCAGAGAGTCGAAGTTTAGTGTTTCAGGCATGCAAGAAGGAAATAATCATAAAAACATTCCTATAGAGTATTATCTCAAAAATACACTTAAAGCCTGTGCTCCTCCTCCTCCACAGGTACTTAGCTCTATCCATAGCATAAAGCAATCATATCAGCCTGCTTCGGTGCCAGTATTTTCTGTTCCTTCCTTTCTCGGCGAGCCAAGTCAAAGAGAGGAAACAAAGGCTGGGCTTGTTCCCGGGGAGAAAGGAGCTCTGTGGCAATCGGGGGCCGTTTCCTCTCACATACGCACGGGGCAGCATCTGATATGAGGACTTACCCTACGCAAACACGCGCTTCGGTCAGTATCTTCTCGATGGAAAGCACCCCCAGACAAAAACGCGTGTGTACTGGGTGTGGGAAAGGAGGTTGCTAACCTCCCTTCCCGAAAATCTCTCTCCCTGCTAACTAACCGTGTGGCTCGCGGATGGAGCAGCCTGTGGAGCACAGGGCGCTGAGCTGCTCACAGCCCTTCTTTGTTTGGCGAAGGTGGCGATTTCCTCTCCTTAGATTCTTTCCCCTTATTCTGCTCTTCCTTCCTGATGATAAATCCACTTTTTATTATTCTAACCAATTGCACATTAATTTTAGAAATTTTATCGCTCATTTAGATTTCACTGGGTGAGTCAAATGGAAAAAATGTGTTCTGGGGCTGGGCGAGCTCCCTCGCAGGCGAGGTCCCCGCGCCCCCGCTCTGTCACCACGGGTCAGCACGCGCCGCCCGCCGCACCGCACGCCCATGCCTGCTCCGGCACCGCCGACAGCCGCTTGCACCACCTAAATAACCATTATTTGAACACTGAAACAATGATGGGAAACGGCTTCCTCTGTGGAAGCCCTTAGCCCTGATGCAATTACAATTAGTGCTACTTTGACAAACGCTGCATGCCTAAAGAAAAGGTGTTTTTCCTGCCAGGCAACAAGGTACAAAGTGACAAACAAAGGATCTCCTTTCAATTTGCTGTGGATTTTTACTCTGAAAGGATGGCAGTTGTAGGCTATTTATATCTTCACCTAACTTGCTGAATAAGACATGCCAAGACAGCATATTTTCCTCGGTGAGGGCAAGCTTGTGATCAGCGCTGCTTTTTAACTTGTCCTGCTCATACCTGCAGTCTTTCTAGAGCCTTCTGGAAACCTGCAAGCTCACGGAAGCACCCCAGTTTCACAGCTCTGGCAAAACAGAGGCATGAGAATCAAAATCGTCTCGTCCTCTTGTTCTCCATAGACTCACCAATAAGTTAGAGGTCTGCTAATATATGCACAAAGTCAAAAATAAGGGACAAACATGACATAAAATGTCACATATTATGCTTATAATTCCTTTCTGAGCTTCATTTGCCACCATTGCAGACGAGTGGGATCTGCAGGTCCTCCCTCTCCCCCGGCACAGTAGGAAAACTAAATAAAAACCACAACCCATGCTAAGGCAAGGATCCTTTAAAGGTGGGAAACCCCTGACCAAACAAGGCATCGGTCAAATAAGCAGCAGCAAATAATGTGGATTGCAAAGAGGGAATGTTATCCCAATGCTGAATCTTTCCTAAATCCTTACCTCTATCTTCCTAGAAAGAATTATTCTCTAGTGACACTGACAGTTCCCTGCCAAAGAGTCAACACAGTCTGTAATACTGCTGGGCTAGATACCTTAGTTTTCTCCCCTATCCAGTCCAAATATCTGTAAGGTTTGGGAATGCTGTCCTTGTTTGTCTAGGAAACGAGAACAAGACAACAACCAGATCTGCCTCCTTCCCTTCTCCTCCTCCCTCCCTCTTTCTGTCCCCTCAAATAAAGGAGCCGAGTGCAAGAAAGCACCTTTGTAAAATCCTGAAAACCTGCATTCTTTAAATCTTTGAAATTCTGGCCACATATATGAATAGATATATATTCATATATGTATATCCCCACATACACACAGATTCCTTCTTTGTTGATGTATGGCAAGTGGAATCCACATGCAGATACGTCATTTTTGCTAGACTCAGCTGTGTGGTTGGTTTCCATCAGCACAACCGGCCTGATGGAGATTCCACCACACACGAGGCTCAGTGCAGCTCTGAGAACTGCCCTCTACACAACTCCTTGGCTTTCTTCTCTCCCAAGACAGCAAAACATTGTCTTGAAGTACTAAAGATGAGCTATTTTTTATGTGCTTTTAAGCCTTTTATTTTTAGTCAGTGTTTAAATGCCACCCATTTTTACAAAGGCACAGTTACTACAGCTTGAGAGCTGTTTGATGACTCTCAATAAGAGCTACATTAACAAGCAAGTCCTTGAGTCATGTATTTACATTTTACACTAAGCAGATTATATTTACATTAAGCAGCTAATATAATCATAGACGACTAATGGACAGTCAGCAAAGGAAAAGCAGATATCACAAGCTTTAAAGACCAGAAAGTATTTTTTGCTTATTGAAATGTCTAAAATTACTTCATTATAACTAAAACCATGGAGAGAAGCTGGGGTCTTTTCACCACCTTTAAGTATCACATTTTTGTATTTCTGAGGAGCACATTGTCGTGACGACAACATTGTCTCCTTCTCCAGTATTAACCTAGGTGCGTTTTAGGTTTCTTGCTATGTTTCAGGAGTTGACAAGTTCCTTGACATGCGACTAAAAGCAGGTACCGAGATGCTTCCGCAGCTTATCCTGAACTGTAGTTTTGCCTGACATTGGGTAGGAAGCCATTCACTAACACCGCAGTAACAAAAATCTAACCTCATATTTCAGCCATGAGGAGATAGGAAGAACCCTCAGGAAGAAATTTCTTTAAATTGCAACATAAACCATCAAATACTCAAAGTCTAAGATTCCAGCTGCTTGCTAATAAATGAAGCTCACAGAATTACAGACTCATCCAGTGTTTAGCTCTCGTAAAATTACTCTGTTTAAATTCTGGTAGTGTAAGAACAAAATCCTCTATAATCCATACAAGTTATCTGAGGAAGCTGTATTAGGGAAATGAAGAGATATCAAAAAAATATTTACCACTTAAGTTCGAGGCATTTCATCTATTCATCTGGGTTGGCTTGGCAAAACCTTCTGCAGCAGCTGGCACTAAGCCCCTTTGAAACTTCCAAGAACTTCTGATTTCTCCAGGCAGACTTGCTTCACCCCCTTCTCTTCATGGCTACAGACCAGGACAGCAACATTTTCTGCAAAAGAAAGATGATGATGCTATTTCAAACAATTTTCAAACACTGTTTGTTGTTCATTTTCCTTCTGTCATGCCCACTGGATTTCTTAAGTGCTACGAAAGTCACCTAGAGACCTCTGCTGAATCCAATTTGGAATTTACTACTCTTCACGAGGCAGAAAATCTGAGCAGATTTTAGAGAGATGTATATAAGCACAGCGCAGATTTACCAAATATCAAGATCAGGAATAACTCCTTGGCACAATTACTGCTTTACAGTTTCCTGCAAGTCCTCAGCATGCCCCTCTGCCTTCTATTTACATGCACGTAAGCATCAGAACACAGATTATTTCATTCAACAAAAACTACAAACACAGCTAGAATGTCTTGAAACATATATATATTTATGAGTAAACATATATACTTAGCTTTTTCTTTTGTAACTCCTTTGAAAGTTGACAAACATGACGCCCAAGGCCAGGAAGGGCAATGCTTTTAATTCAGAGGCACCACACCACGATCCAGGCGCGTTACTGAGATGACAACTGGTCGATACAGCATTTACCCACAAAGGAGATAAGGAGACACTGTCTTTGCCCTTTACTATTTTCAAGCCTTTCTTTGATTTTCTAGCAGTTGACAGCACTTTTTAATTTGCACTATCCACACCTGAATGCTGGGATTCAGGCTACACTGATGGTACATTACGGCACTTGAGCAGAGAGTTTTCTTTTCTGAAGCCCCGAAAAGTAGCAACAGGCTTCACTTGGGCTGCTAACCCTGCACACCAAGTCTTAGCTCTGTGGCAAAACCACGAGTTGCAGAGGACACGCTGAACGGAGGACTCACAAAACGCAGCTTAGTAAAACGAACAGGTGACCTTAAAACTTTCCTTAATTCTATCTACAGCTTTCTAAACAAAAGGCAAAGAAAAAGTGAATTAAGAAAAAAAAAGAAGAAAACCACCTACATATCTTACCTGTTTTACGAGAAGAAAAGCACGTGGCTTTATGTTAACTATGTTGGCATGCAAGCGCTTTATGGTGGTTAGCCCCTTGTTCCAATAAAGATTACTTCACAAAGTCACCTTTCCCTTAACCCAAGATATCTGAGCTCTCCACGTGATTTTCAGGCTTCCTCATCTCCTGCTACAGAAGCATTTGCCATTTTTCAGACAGTGTCCAGAACATCCCCCCAGAACTCCCGGAGGTCTTGAGCCAGGCACTTAATGAAGCGCTGCTGCCTAGTGGGGTTTGCTTGGTTTTTCCTCCTTTTGTTTGGCATTCTGCTGCTCCGACTCAAGTATGAACATATTTGTGGATGACAAAATTGAAGCAAAGAAAGTAAACACGAATCTCTGAAGAAAAGTTGTTATTAAAGTCTTAGGTAGCAGGGAACAAGGTGTTTTACCGCCTCTATGTCAGACTGAAATTGCAGCCTGAGGAGCACACATGGACTGAACGGGAGCAGGGCAGAGGAACACAAGGGGAACACGAGCAGCGTACACAAAGCATCCCAAAGCGGGGCATTATATTATTGGGGTTATCATGATTACTATTTGGGGGGCATATTTGAACGGGCGATATTGATGGGTGACCGTGTCCAGCTCAGACGAGTAAGAGCCATCATGAAAGAAAATGCATTATATGTTTAAAGACAATCCATAGATGGGAAGGCACCCATCAATGGACCCTTCAGCACGCTGAACACAGGTCGGGCTCTCAGTGCTCTTAGTCTTGGTGAGGTTCAGCTTCTGGGTCATCATGTAAACGGAGATGCTGGAGACTAGCCAAGAACTTCACCTGGATGGAAAAGATTGACTCCTCTCCTGCAGAAGGATCAGAGGGTTACCAGCATGCAGAACCCAGTGGTTTTGCTTTTGCAGATAAAATTAGCCAAAATTGCCACATAGAGCAAGAACAGAAAGAGCCTTGCAAAACATCTAGAAAGAACAGCAAAGGAGAACCAGAGGCCAAAGCCTTTGGAGAACCTTCTTGAGGTGCAAAGTCTGAAAAATTGGGGCATGCTACACAGTCCTTTGAATTACCAAAAAACAATCCTGAAAAACAGGGAAATCTGCAAATGCTTTGCAGCATGGAGAGGATGCACCGAACAAGTATTTAAAAGCTCTCTCGGTGAGGTGATGTGAATAATTTTTCCTGGGTAGAAAAACAAGGGATTGGGCAGCATGCTCAGATTGCAGCTCCAAGCAATTGTCAAGGGAATTGCACTGGATTTCCCCTGCTTGGAGCTTAGTGGCAAGACAGCCCTGGCTCCTCCAGCCTGCAGGACACCTTCCCAGCACCACGGGCACCTCTGGGCATGACCTGGCTGCAGCTGTGCCTGAATCTAACCTAAAATAGTTGGAATAAGGCTAAAAATCATACTTAAGAACTAAAATTCAGTAAGGGTTAGCCAATAGTGTGCGTAACATCCCTGTGGTTCCCATGCATCCTGGGCTGCTTTACTGGAACTAGCTAGAGTAAAACAGCTCTGCTTAGGTTTCCAAATGCATTACAGCTTCAAATGCGGATGAGCTGGAACCTCTTAATAAAAGCCCAACATTTGCAGCCATTTTCTCATTTCAGTTGCATAGAGCCATTTTTACTCACGCCGAGAGCTCTGCAAGCTTCACCTCTCCTTACAACCTGCGCACAGGGATCCTGCACAAGCGCTGCCTGCGGGAGGAAGCCCGAGGAAAACCCAAGTCACAGCCTGGGAAATGTTTCTGCTATTACTGTTGCTACAAGCAGGCTCCCAATGAGTTGTGATAGCCTGCAGAGAGTCAAGCTTTGGGCGCACTGTCCTATTTTTATCCTATGAACTACCCTTTGCTTTCAGACGGCTACTGGGTTTGCCAAACTAATAAGATTTTTGGCATCATTCACACTATTTATATACCAGTGCCTTGGTGCCTTGGATACAAAACCTTTCAGAAAGACATCATTACAACAGCCTTCAGCACCAGTTTAAACATCTTGCCAGAATAATTATGCAAGCAATCAGGTGTCCCCTCCACGAAATAAGTGACCCAGAAACCCCTAAGAACAACATCCTCCTCTTGCAGGGGTAACTCCAGCATCTGCTGAGCTCAGGCTGCTGCAACGCTCGGAGCTCCCTCAAAAAGCTTCCTCCCCAGCCCTACAAGAGACAGGGGCCTAAAAAGGTGAGAAGTACCACCAAAATCTCAACAGAAATAAACTGGGAGACCCATGCAAATGGAATTGAAGAAGCAGCACAAATACTTATAATTTATAGAGAACATAATAAGCAGCTGATAAGAACTTGCTGCTTGTGCTCCAGAGCGGTGCCGTTTTTAAGGGGCATTTCTGAACTTTTGCTTGGGCAGTGAAAAAGGGAGCCACTCCATTTGCAGGCAGCAATACTTTTTCACTTCAAAATTATCTCCTGGAGTAAAGAAATACTCAGAAGACTGAGTAATCCTGTCTTAATAGAGATGGGGGAAGGAGACAAAGAGGTCTCACTCAGTACGTGGACTGTATCTTCCATTCTGGGTATGTTTCTATTTTTAATTCAAATTCGTAGATATACAGGAGAAGAAACTCAGAAGAAGGGAGTTTAAAAGACCACTTAAAAAACAATATGAAATATAGACTGATTATATTGTTAAAAATAGAACTGAGACACAGAGAGAAAGGAAGCCCTTAATGGCCTGTTAATGCTTAAGGGCTCTCACAATGAGTGCCTGTTACTCACGGATCTGCTGAAGGATTTGCATTGACTGCAGAGCCACCAATTTGAAAATGTTTTTGACACAACGACATTGAGAAACATCCCAAAGGGCTTTAAGTTGAAAGCCTGGGCCCTCTCCCAACACTCCTGTTCTTTCATGGATGGAAGAAAAGATTTGCAAGAAGGGAGAAAAATAATTAAGTTGCTTTGGATTTGGAAAAGAGGGTGGAAGAAAAAAAAATGTGATAAAATACTGCTAGAAGAGACCACAAGGGATCATCCAGGCCCTCTCCCCCCAAGATCCAAGTTGCATCTATCTTTCAGCAATTTATATTCACTATTTTTTCCCCTCATATTATAGATTTAATATCATTAGGTAAGGTGAGAAAGTAAGCGGAAAGGAGACCCAACATACCACCGGTCACCCAGCCTTGTTACTGGATCTTCCCTTACAAGCTCCTCTAGATGAAAGGAAAACGCTTGGTCAAAGCGTGGGAGATGGTTCCGAACGCAGCCGAAAGGCTCTTCGGGAAGCAGCAGGAGCCACACGGGAGGCTGAGCGCAGAGGAGGGACGGGAGCAGCACGTGGCAGGAACACAAGGAGGCCACTGTATCTTCTACTCCTCTTTGCTGCAACAGCAGAACCTTCCTACGCACCCCGTTCCTGCAAATCTGCACTTTAGTGGTATTTCGTATTTAGCAAAGGCTTCCGAGTAGCCGAGCGGGGCCTCGCGGCGCATCCTCGGGTAGCCGTGAGGCCACGGGGCCAACAAAGGCAGCAGCAACGGGAAAACGGGAAGCAACAACGCCGGCAAACACGAACCAAGCGCCAAGCCCAGCCGCCCCTCCGGCTTTTACACAGCTTTGCTTTCACAAACCAAGGCCCAAGCCTGCCCTGGGATTAGGGTTTGGATTGTAGTTCATCCCGCTCTCGCGCTCTTGGCCTGGTGTTACTAGAACCATGTGCCCCATCCTCCCTTCCCGGGTCTCTGCCCGGTTTGCACTTCATCTCCTGAAAAATCTTTGTTTCACAGTTGAGACAGAAGGTCTTTTACAGGCTAAAAGTTATCTCTAGAATCAAGAGGGAAACCACGTCACATACGGTGCTGCATGCGTTAAATAGAAAGAACGTAAGTGGGACAATATACATTCTGAATGGAAAGATCCACAGGTTGAGAGGAGCAGAAGAAACGCAGAGCAGCAGCTCACTGCAGCGCCAGGGTTATCCTTATGCAATTCCTACAAGGATTTGAATACAAAAGTAATAGAATTTAAGCTTTTTATGAACTCCTTTAATAAAAGTTCCTCTGATCTAATTATCACTGCAATATATAGAAAATATATACGCTAACACCCACAGAACTGTCTCTCTAGACCTTTTGAAGGCTGCTGGAGCAGGGGTATCGCTTGTGCACGTAACGCTCGTGCCTGGCAAGCTCCACTCACCGCTAGGGAAACCCGGCCAGCTTTGCAGCCCTCTCCTTGCTGTTATTAGCCTGAGCATTTCACTTCTCCAGCTTACATCTTTGCACAGAGCCTTCATAAACCATATGTGTTTGTTTATGTGTACATATGCAGTGCCACCATGCATTTTTATCATGAAGGGACAACTTCTGCCTTTAGCATATGGTAGGGCACATCATCACTGAGGAAAAATGGTAAAAGCCCTGGTGGTTTTAATTTGTTCTGAGATTTCTCTCCTCCAATCTGTTTATGAAGAAGCAACTGTTGACTCACAGAAGAGGAGGACAACCTGACTTTTGGGGGAATTAACATGCACAAAAACCAGAGCCTTCCTCCATTTTTTTCCAAGTGCATCTCATAAAACATTTTTAAATGGATTTAAAAATAAAAACTAAAACTCATGGGTTTTGTGATCTGAGAAATGCATCTTTCCCTTTTTGATTTATATTGCTACAATCATTTCCATTCTTTCCCCCCTGCAAACAAACGCTCTCCGTATGTGGTTGCTACCTAAAAAGGGAACAAATCAAACTGCAATCAAAAAATACTTACGTGTATTTGTATGCAAATCTGAAGAATCAAAGATAAATCTTTTCTTCATACCCAGATTTTTTAATTCCCCCAGTTACTTTAATACCAGAAATAAGTGTCTCCAAGTACACAAAACTGAAACGCATGTAACCTGGTAACTTTGGGACTTCTGCCTGGTAGTCACATCTCACCACATTTATAATTCTGTTTCATGCAGCACTGACCTGTTTTCTGCCTAATCAAATTCTTAATTCCTCATTTAAAAAAAGAGGAGGCCAGGAGAAGTTTCTTGAGCACTACGACTTTGCCAAGACTTCCTCAGTTTTTGCTCTTAGACAGTATTTCAGAAGTGTCACAAACAATTACTGGTGTATCTCCTGTCTTGGACTATACTATAAAATAGTAGATGAACTAAATGTATAATGTGGGTAGAGGCTCAGCAAAAGAGATGTAAAGAAGCATTCCGAGTTAATAGATCATGCCAGACAGACTTGAAAGGTGCTTTCAGAAGCATTCAAAGCAGCAAAGTCTATAATTTCATTTATGAATTTGGATTTGCATATAAAATTTACAAGTAGACCTAAAAAGGTTTATATTAAAAGAAAAATCCATATACATTTTTATATATGGAAGAGGGAGGGAAAATAAAAATCAGATCTGCTCTAAAAAAGCATCCTGGCTAGTCTCAGGGTAATTCATAGGAGACTAGTCACAGGGTACGTGTATGCACAACCAATCAGGAGGAGAAAGATTTTCATCAAAGTATTTAATATACTTTTGTTAGCATCTATTTCATTTCATTAACTTATTGACCATCTTGATAAAGCAAGCTCTTTGAAACTGAAAGCTGACCAAAAAGCTTTGGGAAAACCAACTTTACGTTTCTACGAAAGACAAGGAAAAGCAAGAAAGAAAACCTTTTGATGAAAATCCAGTTAAAAACAAACCATCTTTGCAGATTATCTTTCATCTTTACAGAATGCATACATTTACAAAGTTAGAAAGAAAAAATCCACTCTGTGCATACCTCTTTCCGAGTTCTGACCAGTGCACTGCCCAAGGATGTCCTGAAGGCCATTAAAGGCAGTTGCTGGTATGTGCTTCAACTGCCCCTTACCAGGTAAGTTATCAGCTCATTACAACATCCCTACAAAAATCCTCCTGCATGGCCATGCAAAATAGAGTAACTGGTGCGTCAAGAAAAAAGCCAAAAATACAACAAAAACAAAGCGCCACACTGACACTAGGTTGCAAAGAGCAACGATCTGTTGCAAAATCCGACAGCAAAAAAACAAGGAGCAATTGCAAGTTGCGACTGTTCGGGAGTGACCTGGATGGCTGTGCCAGAAGGGAATCTTGAATTTCAAGTTCACGTCTCACCATCTCATTAGCAGAAACTCGAGAGAGACTTTGGGGTGACTCTATCAAGGAAAAATTCTCACTGGAATTCATTTCCTCTTGCTAAATAAATGTCAGCGGAGTCATTGCCATCACAGCACGCGCGGCGCATCCCGGCCGGATCCGACAGCGCTCCCTGGGTCCCTGGAAAACGGCCTCCCCGGCACAAGCAAGTAGAGACCGTGTCCAATGAAGAAGATTTATTTAAAGGGGGAAGCTATAGAGAAATGCTTCAGCTGAATTTTCTAAGTGCTATGCTCAGATCTGCAATCTTGACTTAAATGTTAAGGCAGGCGCATGGGCCATTAGTCGGGATTACCTTTCCCTGGGCAGGGTTTCATCAGCTTTGGCATTTCGCACGGCTGCTGCTGCGGGTCGGGCTGGTGCAGGAATTCGCTCTGCTCTTTAGGAAAATCATTTTCAAAAGACCACGCTAGCGCGTCTGCCGCGGATTGCTGCCATTTGTCAACGTCTTACTTAAAAGCAAGATGTCAAAAATTGGTTTGGGGATTAATACAGACGAGACAGCTCAAATGAAGGGGTACTTCCAAGAAAATAAACGGCACTTAAACTCTGCAAGTTAGTGACAACCGCCATTCCACGGGGTTCGACTTCTTGCTCAAGTACCATTTGACCTTGCCATGAGACAGGCAGTAAGACATAAAAAACTGGAAGCAAGAAACGAGAAAAGCGAGTGAGCTGAAGCGAGCAGGAGGGCCGAACGCGGAGACGGGCGGCAAACGCTGCCGGATCCGCGTCAGCCGGGCGAGCTGCCAAACCCCCTACCCCGAGCTGCCCGCGTAGGGACCATCGCCCCGAGGAACCAGGGCCACCAACAGGAAACGCTCAACTTGGAGCTGGGTCAGAACTTGCAGCGCTCTTTGATTACGGAACCAAAGTGAAATTATTAGCATAGTGCAAGCAGTAGGTGCTCCGAGACAGAACGCCAGGGAGAAGGAGAGGAAGGCCCCGCAGCAAGGACCGGAGCGGTGCAGGAAGGGTCCTGCCACGCGGCCTGCAGGGCATTTCTCTCTCCTCAGACAGTTCCAGTGGGCACTTGTTCTGCTTGCAATTTAAAAATACTGATGGAAAATAACTGCAATAAGGAACCACAAGAAGCACTTAACATTGCTGAAATACTGTATTAAAAAAAGAACGAAGTCCTTGCTGAAAGCACCCAGTGCTACTTGCCAACATTTCAGCCATCCAGAGGGCTAGAAAGGCAGGCGGCGCCGAGCGGCAGAGCCCTCTTCCCAAACACCCATGAGAGCAACAATAACTTCTCAAAGCTGCCCGTCCGGCTGCAGCCAAGGTGCGCTTTGAAACTGCATAGCGCCGGCAAAGGTAGCAGACAATTTCAGGAGCAGAAGCAGGGATTCTGCTGGAGCTTGGAATCAAACTAAAAGGGTTATTTCACACTTGTGTTGATCTAGTAACTCATATGAGGAGGAGGCAAAAATAATAATAATAAAAAAAAACAGAGCAGTTGCAGGTCTAAAATCTCCTGCCAGAGAAAAAATGCTTATTTGAAACCTTAAGCTAAAGAAAAATGAAATGAAGTTAAAACAGAGTAATAAAATACTATCAAAATAGCAATGAGAAAAGAGCCACTGAATAACGTGCGTAGCCGAGAACCCACACCTTCGAAATGGCCCGTGTGGGAGCACGGAGCGAGGCGGCCGCAGGAGAAGGCGGCGAGGGCGGAACGTGGCCGCAGCCGCCTGCCGCGCGCCGCAGGAATCACCCTGCTGCACCAGAGGAATCACCCTGCTGCGCCGGGGCTGCTGCAATGACCCCGGCCGAGGGCGGTGACGTGGCCCTTGGGGCTGCACGCCGTGCAGGAACGAGCGCTCAGAGCTCCCGGAGCCCTGGCCTGGCCGCTCCTGCCCGGCTCCCGCAGCGGCTCCGTGGGGACGTCCCGCACACAGAACAGCCCCTCCTCCAGCAGCCCCGCGGAGAGGCCCACGCCGATACCCACGCTGGGCAGCGTGCACTTCCTCCCATCAAAAGCATGACCATAAATGTCATAATTTACACTCAAGAGGTTCATTTGCATTATTTAATCATAACATCCCAGAGGTTTCATTTATTAGAATATTATGATTTCAGTAGCTTGCCCAGCAGCTACCTCATGAGCTCCTGCATTCAGTTATTTGCACTGTTGCCCAGCCTCAGTTATTCAACTCGAAACTCTCCAAGCAAGCTCAAGTCTTTGCCTTTTTATTTTTTGTTAAGCTGTAGCAAATTTATTTCAGATTTTCCCAGGAGTAAGATAGAAACACATTTATTTTCCAGCATTACAAAATCACACTGAATTTTCCTGCTTAGAAATTCAATATATAATTGAATTTCGGTGGCTATGAAAATTTTACTGTTTAAGATCAAATCCCTGCAATCTGGGGGAGCGTGAGGTTTGGAAAATCTGTGTTTTTGCATTTCAGCAGAATACAAGAAACATTGTCAAAATCCATTATATACCAAGTGTCTCTTAGGCCTCTTGGAGCTCAATGAGAGGTTATTTGTCCTACAACAAGGCAGGGAAAGAACAGAGAAAACACTGTTTTTCCCCTCCCATGGCTGTAGTTGAAAACATCCACATAAAGGCGACAAAACATGACAATTTTTAAACCCGTTATTTTTAAACTTTTCAAACACAGCACTTCTCACACGTAACGCTGCATTAGAAGTCGGTGCCTGCGGTGGGAATTCTTCCCGTCTCCGCTGCCCGCTCCGCACAACCGGAGCGGAGCTGCGACTCCGCCACAACCTCCCCCTTCTAATCTGCTTTCTGTTCTTCTCTCCAAGCCCCTCGGCAGGTCATTTTTCTATCAAATGAGCTGGTTAAAATTCTTTCCCCTTTTTCTTTTTCAAACCTAGGGGAATTTCAAATAATCCAGCACTAACTGACAGGAATTTATACCATTCCTTTAAAATAGCGACACTTCTGTATTGCTGCGGCTTAACAGCTCTGCTGGTTTCATGCAAACTCCCTTTCCTTTTTCAGATGGACACATCAGTCTGCCGAGCGCCGAGAAGTTTGGCTTAAAGGATGATTTCCATCCTCATTTTCCTTTATGCTCCAACTTGTTTCCACTGAGAACTGTGAGCATTACGCAGCAATTTATACATAGTCAGGAAAGTGCATCTCATTATGAAAACAATGACATTAAAATTATTTCAAAATATTTTTACTTATTTACTGATGCTCTCTCTGTCTATATTTTAACAAATGATACATAAATCCTGTCTCCCTCCATAATTTAACAAATTTGGATGTTATTCTCCTTATGCAAGAGATGCAAACTGATTATTCCTCGGCCTTTGAGATCTACAAGATTCCACTCCAAACAACATCACCCTTGTCAGCATTTTCCCTCATGCCCGAGGGCTAGGAGATAACCTGACCTGGATAGGTTTCCTAACTTCTCTTTTTGATCTAACAGGCTGCAGAGCTTCATGCTGACTGCTGCACATCCTCAACCTCTGCATTTTAAAAAGCTGCTTAATCTATTTTTGCTGACTAGAGTTTGAGAACTTCTGTTGCAGCACAGAGACAGAATAAAAAACAACAGAGGCCTTGCTGGTTCCGCCACGCTCGCAGGCAACGGGGTTTAACGCAGCCTGGATCTGTGTAAAGCCAGAAGTCCTGACAGGCGCTGCTGTCACACCAAGGTCCCCAGCAAACTGTCCCCCTTGGGGTGGTGACATTGCTTCCAACCCAAAGCGATGGGGGTCTTTAGTGCCGTTCACAGGCGAGACCACTAGGAACTTGGCAGAGAAAAGCACATACATGCAGATGAGTCCTGTTACGGAGCAGTCCAAGATGCAAGAACGGTGGAGAAGGACTTTTTCCTTCTTCTAATGGAGGTTTTAGACGTCAGTGGTGTCCTGACCTGACCAGCAGCTGCTGTGCTGCTGTTTGGCCACAGGCCACTCGGGCCACCAGTGCTCCTGCTCCGTATGCTCCAATAACCCTTTCTTAATTTCATACTACTAATTATAAAGGAAGGTTACGAAATGCCTCCAGTACCTTTATGACTCGCAGCAGAGCCGTAGCCCCATTTCTGTGTTCCAGGTGACAGAAGGACACATCCTCTGCAGCAAAACCCTACAGTGAGGGTCCTTCCTTGCACACAGCCAGGACTAACGACCCAGCCGGCGCTCCCTACCCGTGTCACCCCTGTCATTAAAAGGGCAGTTGCACAAGGCTGTGTCACAGGTAAAAGGCTGCGGATCCGCTGCACTCCCTGCCCTCGCTGCGAGCCACACGGGTGGCAGCTGCTTCCCCTTCTGTGCTCATGAACCCCCTAACGCAGCAGAAACCACCCACCCTTGGCGGGCTCCTCCACTGCCAGCGCTGCGAGTTCCAGCTGCCCAAGCGGGGCAGGAGGGACGGGGCAGGGAGCCTCCTCGGCAGCAGCAACCGTGGCACTGGATTCAGCCTCTGCACCTACCTCTGCTTTGCGAATGCTTCTGGCACTGCTGTATCCAGCTTAAGCCTTCCACAGTTAGTCGCCAGTCGTATGCCATTAAGAACATACAAAGAACTGTCTAGTTGCAAGGTTGTATCTAGTGTTATAGAGAAAAATAAACACATGGTAAAAAAACCACTCTGAAAACAAATGCTTGTTCAAGCATTTGTACAGAGTCCATTTCTTCATTTAACATAGGATGCAGAGCTGAGGCAACGGATCAATGCGCTAGAAAGCTCAAAACAGGAGCACTAGGAACCTGTTCGCGCGGCTCAGCCTGCCAAGTGCAGCTCTGTAGGCTGCCCAAAGCTCAGCCGGGTTCTGCTCCAGGAAGGAGCAACCTGAGCACGGCTGCCACAGAGGAACCGTAGTGGGAATTTGGTTCCAGGGAAGCAAACTTGGGCAACCAAGCGGCTGGCATAGCCCGCTATGGGTGTGCTTATTTACTCAAGAACACTTTGCTGACCTAGCGAGCTGCAGTGCTGCTGCTCAGGGAACCACAGCCCTAACTCGCTTTCTAACCACCGCACAAGATAAGCTCTAAAGAAACATTAAGAGATGGTAATTGGAGGGATGTAAAACTAAAACACAAGGAGGCAGCAGGTAAGACTCAAAAACGAAGTGGAGGTGTTGAACCCCTCGCTCTGCACTAACTCCAGCCTCTGAAACAACTAAGCAAACACACACACTATGTTGTCAGTGCTATTTGATACCAGACCTCCAAGGAGAGTCTGCCCAAGGCCACTGATTGAATACAGTGCAGACAGGCATTTCCACATTTTTTTTCTTCCATGGCAGACTTCAACTGCACTATCCTGCTCATCCAGACAGAATCCTGTGCAAAACACCATTGCTGAACCTCTAAAGAAGTATCAGTTTAGTTAGCTATCATAGTTTAAGAAAGCCTTCGTTTACAATTAGTGTTTTTGGGGTGGCGGAGGAATTCACCATCTCTCGTGAGGGTAACGAGTGTCGCTGCTTGCCGGGGGCTCCCAGCCTCATGCCCAGGACTCGCAGCGGAGCTGGGCAGTTGTTAACACAAGCGAGGAACTTGTCACCGGAGCCGCTGCAGCAGCGGGTGTCGCGTTCCCGGCGAGGCTTCCCCGCTGCAGGCCCTGGCAGGGTGACGGGGCCAGCTGGAGAGCCCCGCGTCCGCCTCGATCCCGCGTTTCCAGGGATCCCTGCCTCCCGGCAAAGCCCCGGGCTAAGTGCCAGGAGCTTTCCATGCCGATGGGCAGCGAACGCCGGCGCAGGAGGCCTGGGCAGGGACCGGGGCAGGGCTCCTTTGGGGTTGCATCTGGACGTTGTCAAAACTCAAAATCACTCTCCTGGGACCTTTTGACATTGTCAACATCTTATACACGCTTGACAAAAACTCCAACTTCTGCACTTGCCAGCGATGAAGACGGCTGACAAGGCCAAGCAGCGAGCGGCCAGCCTGCCCTGCAGCCACTCGCTGCTCCCAGGGATGTATTTCACTGCGATGCGCTCGGCAAACGCATGGACGGCCAAGCCGAGGAACAGCAAGGCCCAAAGCCCAGAGGTTTATCCTCCTCCCCGGCTCGTGCTCCATGCTGGGCCCTCAGCTCAGGCTTCGCTGCCCACCAGCATGGCAGCGCCGTCACTGTTCCACTTTTCTACCTGGCATTTCATGCAAATGCCTTCATGCTGTAGCCTTCCGCCCTTCCCTTACCTGTCATCACGGGGCGACTTTCCAGACTGGCACGTGAATTTGTTTTCAGAGGTGCCTAACGTGTCACGTTATGAGATGCGAATAGCAACATCTATTATAAACATCAACATTTAATTTAGCACCACCAAACAAGCTTTGCTGTTAGAAAAAGCAGTTAGAAACTACAGTGTTACACTAAGTTTTGATGATTAAACTGGTTCTTTTATTCCAGCAGACTGAAACGCCAGAGGAAGCCACTGCTGGTTATCTGCTGGAAACGACATTTGTTCTTTCAACTAATCCGCGGGATTTGGGGGAATAATGAGCACGTGGCGCGGACAGGGGCGGAAGGTCCCGTGCTTATGACTCATGTCACAGCTTTTTCTCTGCCAATGTTTTGCAGATTCTCTGCTTATAGGCAAAAATCCGTTTCAGTCCCAGCTTCCAGTCCCAGGAGAAACTTCAAGAGAAGACATTCCATGTGAGCAACATTTTAAGGGTGCATCCCTGCAAAATTTTAGGTTAATCTACATGTGGGCTGCCGTGGCCCGGCCCATCTCCCTGCTTCCGAGTTTCCGGACGTGGATGCTAATGGGATCCCAGGTCCGAGGCCAAAAGCCACACGCATGACGGGGGCTCCACGGCAGGACAGGACTGCGGCGCTTGAGACGTGCAGAGGATCCAGCGCAGAGAGACACTCAAAGTCACCGCTCATCCTCTGCGAGCCTGTCCCCTCGGAAATGGGTATCCTGGGGTTGTATTTTTGAGGTAGTGATTGATTTTCACAAATATGTTTCAAATCTGGATTTAAGCAGAGAAGTTAGCCTACATATATTAGTGTTATGGATCCCATTAAGGGAATATAATAAGCTGACTGATTCAATAGGTCTTAAAAGGCAATTTCAACTTCCAGGATTATGAGCTCCACCAAAGCAACATCTACTTTCTCCACCTTACAGCTTCCCTAGCAATAATATTTCTGCAGCCAGAATCTGGCTGATAACATCTGAGATGCTGCACGAGCCATACTGAAGTCCAAGACTCTCCTCTTAGCTTTAGCTTTACCTACAAACCTGCTTTCATATAGTGAAACAGTGATAGAAATTATGATATAAGGACAAAGATGCACTAAATAAGATTGCACTGCTTTTATGGGAATACTCCTTGGATTATAACAGAGGTGTAATAAAACCCTCTTGAATCTGTAACAAAGCTCTGAAAGGACCAAGAAAAGACTCAACCTGCTTCCTATTGATAATCTTTCATGCTGAGCACCCCAGGGCAGGCAGGAGTTCACTAAAAAAATCCATCTTCAAATATTAATGCACAAAACGGCACATCCTTAAACACCACCTTTCCTCATAAAGCATTTCCACCAGCCTACCATCCTCTTCCAGAAGGAGAAGTTTCCACTGTGTCATCCAGAACAACACTTGCAGCTATCAGGCTATCTACCAATGAGCAGCTTTTAGGGGCCAGTGCCTATTCAGAGAAGGTCGGGGCTGGAAGATGAAAATACAGTCTTTGATAATTTACAAGACTCATTAATCTTATCCCAAAAGGTAAGCAAACAAAATTTGACATATTCTGAGATTTCCCAAAGAAAATCAAGGTACAGCGTTTCAGAAGCCATTAGTTATTGTCAGTCAAAAACTTGACACTGTCAAAACATGTGTAAAATAACATCCAGTGGAAGGATCATCCATATTAGAAAGCTCCTTATAATTAAAGACAGAGAGGCCTGTTGTGGGTTTGCAGTACCTAAGTAGCCAACACACCTAGGCACCCACCCAGAGCTGGAATTCACGTTCTGGGAATCACAACCTCATTTTGATGGGACAATCCAGAGAACCAGAAGTGAGAAGAGAGCGTACAGAAGCACATGACTGAAAACCAGGTTGCCTTGAGTTCTGTTCTTGGCCAGAAGAAGGATTCCTATTTTTGCTGGGTATTAATTTCAAAGGGCAATGCAGTAATTCATGAGCATATCCAGGAGATGCAAATTACTATACAATGGCTAGATATGATTGTTGCATTATTTTCCCAAAGATTATGACTAGAACTGTGGTGCTTATCTATAAAAACAAAAACAAAACAGAAGCAATCCAAATACAGTTTCCTTGCAGTTTTCTAGGCATCTCCTGCTCGGAAATACACATCTTCCTACTCTGGCACTGCTTCTTCCTCTATGCAAACCACCACTGGTAATGAGGGCTCAACTACAGAGAAAAGTTATCCAGTTGGATCTCTCTATCTCACTTGGGAAGACTTCAAAACAAGAGACAGAATATCATTGTTTTATAACTAAATACAGGATGGGATATGAGTAATGTAAAGGCTAACGGAGCAGGCTGGAGCACCCGGGAGAAGGCGGGAGCTCTGTTATTCTTCCCTAGGCAGGACCAGGAGCGAGGGAGCTTTTGCTGCTCCACCTCATCTCTTCTTTCATTTAGATTAATCATATGCTCCAAACTCCCACGGATCTTGAATAATTTTTTTTTTTCCAAGCTGTATAAATTATTGTACCTTTCTTTCCTTATCTACAAATCTGGTCAAGTCCTTTCATATGCCAAATCAATGGGCAGAATTAGTCTATGGTGTAGAATGAGAATGCTTAAAAAGAGATGTGTTTTAACTCTGGCCTTTTACATTCCTATGAAGAGGAGATCATACAACACCATTTTACTGTAGATCTTTCTGGAACAGCAATAACTAAGGAATATGCAATTTTTTTATTTCCCAATTCCCCTCTATGAAATATCCCTTTAGACAAATCAGTTTACATTGCAAGTGCTGTAGCATGCAGCTTATACAATCAATGATACCATATATATTTCAAGGATAAATGTCTCTTACTCTGTTCTGAAGTTCTATATTGCCTCACCAACCTTTACTTCCAGCACAAAGTTTATTAACAGCCATGTCATAACACAGAGTGCTTAACCGATCGGGTTATTTGATAACAATTCAGGGCTACGAGGGGGGAAAATGTGCTCATTTAAAAATTATTAAACAGAAGAAACATGAAATATCGTTGAAACCAGGAAAAGATTGTCATGAAGCCTTTAAAATATTCAGTACTTTCTATTCCTGTAGCAGACCACTGGAAGATTAGGTTTTTTTATTTTTATTTTTTCAAGTTTCCAAAGTCATTATTCAATTCCAAAAAATAACTTTTAAAACTTGCAATTTTTTTTGCAAGCATGTGAATGGGGGTGAGCAGGAAGAACTGGCACAGTTTTAGTGGGAAGCAGTTTTCCAGAAAGGTGCAGACTTAAAGCAGGCTAATGTGGTTATACGCGCAAGCTACCAACCTGCACCTTCCCAACCTCTACTGCTGTCAAGTTTTCAACATCCCAGAAGAAAAACATCTGGAACTGCTATGGAGCTGTAAAAAGTATGCAAAGCAGCGCAGTCAAGAAACAGCACTTCCAAAATGCATGCTGCTACTCCTTGATAATGTAGCAGAAAATCAAATGCATAAGAGTTGAAATATATTGCAGCATATATAAAATATGCATATATATATAGCAGCATATATACATACTATACATACACATACACAGAGCTATCTTAATCCATGCATAGAGAACATAAAAAATGCAATGAAATTATCTTCGGAAACTGAAAATATAATGGAAACATCTTTACTTTGTACTAATCACATCTGGTCACTTCCTGCAACTGCATAGTTTTTGTTATCTATCTCCACCAGCTTTTCTTGAGGTTTGGCAGTGTATATTGTTTTAAATCAGGCCACAGAAACTGATGAATTGGTAGCATCTCTGCAAATCTTATTTTGCAACTAGAGGATATCTAGTTAAACCTAATTGAACCTAGGCCAGCAAAATCCAGGCAACTGAAATGGAAGGTCTCTTGTCTGGGACTATGCAATCTTATGCAATCAAATACTGATACTCCCCCAGATTTTTAAAGAATGTTGTTTACTGCACTCTTGTAAAACTTCAGTGCATTTTCAAGAAAACTTGGAACATATTATACTTGTTTTAAGGGATGCTGGCAGTTGTTTTTCTCAAACGATCATTTAACGTTCTCAAGTAGTTGCTTCTGCAAACTATTAGAGTACCATTACTGCACTGCATGGTTTTTTCCTAAAGATGACATCAAATGACCTGCTCTGGGAAAAACACTTGCAAAGCTAGTCCCTTGTTTAGAGCTGTAACTCCACAAAACTCTGTAAGCAACAAAAGCCACATTATCTTTTCAGTACCTGCACTCACTGAGGAACAGCAATTTCAGCTCTTACAAGGAAACTATACCTCCCTAAGATAAATGTTAAGTGATTTCCAGGTTATTACCTACAATGGAATGAAAAATGAAGCATATTTTTCCCTAAAGATAAACAGACTTAGTCCCCAGATCTTCTGAGTTGCAGACTCACAGACCTGTTGAGGTTGGAAAGCACCTTGGGAGATTTCCTGGTCCAACCCTGGGTCCAGACAGGGTTGCTGCATCTCCAAGGATGGAGATGCCACAACCTTCTCTGTACAACCTGCTCCCATGTTCTAACATTCTCATAATAAAAAGTGCTTTCTTGCATTCAGAAGAAGCTTCCTGTGTTTCAATTTATGCTCAATTCTTACTGCACTTTTGATTAGGATTGCTCATATTTTATTTTGATAGAAATATAG
The DNA here is from genome assembly GCF_000705375.1 of Tinamus guttatus. The sequence goes on along the minus strand of NW_010586987.1, from coordinate 35,579 downwards.
CCCAGTTGGCAGTGGTTTAGATTTTTCTCTGGCAGTCAACAGATATTTCATCAAGAACACCAGGTCTTGCACCGAATTTGGGAGGGAAGATAAGAGCACCAGTTCAGGATGGAATTTGATTCATTCACTTTCTCCTCCAATTGGCAGCATATTTCTTCTGGCCATAAATTATCATAAGCAAAAAATCAGGGTACCACTGATTGCTATTAAGATAATCCTTAATGGAAATGGCTGGGATGGATAAAGATTTGCATGCAAATAATTTCACAAAGGAAAATTCTCACCTGCAACGTTCATATACAGCTGAGGTTGGAACATAGCAGTCTTGGAGTAACTGCGCTGAGATATATATCCATTAGGAAGCAGCACATCCACACATCTACATACCTAAAACAAGAACATTTGTATGTATAAATAGGGTGTTCTGAAACAGAGCATTTCTGAACAGTCTGAAACTTGAGCCTAGAAGCAGAGGATACCAGTCTCTAAACAATCTTCTAAGGACCGTGCATATGTCTATAATTAATAGAGCAGATGAGAACAGTTAAGAAAAGCAGCTTTAAAGAAAAGGTGATCTGGTTAGGATAATTAATAATGCTGTACATGATCTGGGACTCGTTGAAGATTAAATAATAGCAGCATATGGCTATGGAAAGAAAAAAAAAAGTGTCCTGTTAAAGAATACAGTCTTTCTTGTGTTCTTCCTTTCTAAAAGCCTCCTGGCTTTTATAAGGTTTCATCAAAATAATTATCTATAAAAACAGCTACAAAATGTAACACTGTATATATAATTTGTCAGTCTAATGCTATTGAATAGGGAACAAGGCCCAAGATGCCTCAGCCTGTCAGCATCCCATCCCAAAAATCCAACTAACACAACAAAAATTAAAATCCCAGTTACCAACCTCCATCCCTTTAAACTGCTAGTTTACATTGAAATGTGTTTATCTAACAATATCACTTCCTAACTGCCCCCATCCTCCCGAACGCCGACCGATCTGGAGTCCGTGGGTTGGTTTTCCCACGGGAACAGAGGCCAATCTCCCGGGAGGAGCGCCCGGCTCCGCGGGGATATTCGCCCCGTTACGCCGCACGCCGGCGGGTGCACGCACAAAACCCAGGAGCAGGGCGGGCAAAGGGCCTCCCTGGGGGAAGGCAAAGAGTGCCAGGCTAAGGAGCCTTCGTTCCGTGAACACCAGGTAATCTTTAAGACTACTTTTAATTAAGAGGAGTCCACTAAAAATAGCAACCACTCAAATTTACGTGCCTCTTCCAAAGACAACATGCTTCAGCTGCAACATACGAACCTTTTTCCACAGAAAGTGCTTTTCTAATATCCGGATGTAATGGAAGTTTTGAAAGACCATTCTGTCCCCAAAGGGAGCATGAGGATTAGCTTTCCACTCTAAACAAAAATTCCCATCTTCTCTAACAGCTCCAGCTCCTCCAAAATAACCAAACCACCAGGAGCTTTCTAGTGCACTTATCTGCCAGAAGAAACACACGTCCCTCTAAAGGAGGAACAGGGGAAAAATGAGAAGTAGTATTTAATGGCAGTAAAGCCTGAATGGGCGAAATACAGTCTTGCTTTCCTTGGAACGTCACTTCTTAACGGCTTAGCCTAGAAATGCTCTTTTTTAATTAGGCTCCAGTATGACAAGCTGCCTTTTTGCATTCCTTTTTTCCAGATTGCTATCTTTAAAGGTCTCCTATCTACATTTTAGCAACTTAGGGCTGATCTATGTTAACACTTCAAAGACTCACATTTGAGCATGTAAAAATTACATTAGATGTAGGCAACCCTGATTTTTCCAGATCAATATTCCCAACATTTTTAACCTTAAAAGAACAACCAAACAGAAAACCAAACCTCTGCAGTTGTAGACCATTACAGAAGTTCAGATCAACAATCTTAAAGACAACATGGCCCTGTCAGGTATTTACAGTTCCTCTTCAGCCACATGCTGTAAGGGGCCATATATGCCAGCTATTCTGTGCTATGTGATCCACAAATATATATATACACACTCGCACACACACATCATCCAGCCTTGCAGTACTGACACCATCCTTTATTTTCCTTTCCAAGACTGTCCAGCTTTTCCTGCTTGTTTCCTTCTTACAGGGGAAAGGTGAGTACTCCCGGTGGAACTTGAGTTCCTCCAGCACTACAGGTTAGCGCACGCCGCTCGTACCCCTTTATACCTCATTCTTCCATGTGAAAACATTTTCTCACAGGAGGAAAAACAAACATAGGATTCATGTTGTAACTACCTAAAATCAGATTGAAACCAATCCAATTCTAAGCTGTCATTTTAACCAGAACTGATAATATGCGTGTCCTGCCAATGCCAGGGCCTTTCCACATGGAGAGACACAGTGACTTTACACCTTTATTTCTGCCTCTCTTTCCTATTTGGAATCAAATGAGAAATGCTCCAAGGCACAATAGTGCAGATGTTCCTGAGGAATAGTTAGTTATATTGCTTAATCAATCAAAATTTTATTAATAATGTAGCTAAGTGATGCTATAAAAAGAATCTGATAGTATTTCTGTATTCATTTTAACGATTCCCTGGAAAGAAATGCCAGGAACCAAAGGTATCCAGGCCTTGTGAATAAGCAGGAGCATTTTTGTACTGAAACTAGGAATACCTGCATAGACACTAGAACTTTCCTTAGTGATCCCGAATCCCTGCTCTGCTCCAGGAGGGGAGGAAAAAAAGGGAAGGGTGGTACAGAAGGCTGCCTAACTGAATATGAAAATCTGTGCCTGAGCTTGCAAATCCTCCCTCCAAGCCCTTGTATATTAATCTCTTTTCCTTTCAGTTGCTCCACTTCTTGCATAACAATGTCATTTCCTGAATCCAAACCTCTGCAACTAAACCTTAAGGCTGAATAATACTACATTAATATCTATGAATATTCCCTCATCTAAGCTACTTAAGCAGGGAATCCTTTTAAAATGGGGACGCACTGCTGAAATTAAACATTATTTTCTTAGCACTTCCAGAGTAAGAATCAGAAGCAGGGAAGCCATCAACAACCTAATAATCTAGCTGAAACATGAAAACATCCAGGCCATATTTTTAAACAAACTACCAATATATATGTATTTAATTCTCATTACTCTGTAGAGTAGGCATTTATTTTTCTGTGATTCTGTGTATTTGTGCTAGTTCCTAAGGAAATCCTATAAATCTATTCTCAAGGAAAGCAAGCACAGTGTTAGGGTCTTCTGCCTTCCATACTGTACAGAAGGGCAGAATTTTCCTTAGTGTTTGAAACATGAATTCATAAAGCCTTACAAGCAATTATTTTAGTCAAATACAAGAATAAAATATTTGATTTATGAAAGATAATAAGTTTTGATTTGCATGCTAGGTAATTCCGTTCTCTGCCAGTAACCCTAAGCAAAATGCGTGCTTGAGGCTAAAAATAAAAGTGTAATTACTATGTCCAAACTCCTACTTTTGCCTATGTCATTGCTCAGTCACAATTTTGAGTTTGGTGTGTTAGAGATTACCTAAAGTGTGCAATCTGTGTAAACTGCAGGATGACAAGGATGACAAAGCACTGCACTGATTGCACCAAAGCAAGATTTGGAACGCTTGGAGTTCCTAAAGATACCAATTTAGGGCAGTATTAGTGACCAAGTTAGATTTTGGAATACATGAAATATGAAGAACTCCTCACTATGCATAAAATAGACAATTAACATGAATGTACTGCTCTATCATGCCTTTTAAAATATGCAGGTATCTTGTCTGCAATATTTAACATGATCATTTCCACATCCATATGTCTATTACAGTATTTGAATAGCCTACAATACTTTATTGGACAAATAAAAGTATCACCATTGGAACATTCATAAATAAAATGATTTTCTTACCAAGAAAATGACTACCCAGAGGAAGTCTAACTTATTTAACTGGTGCAGGAAACCACAGTTTATATCACTTTCTTGGTAAAAATCGCATTACTTCCTTTCTGGGTTTACTTTAAAAATCTCTAATTACATAAAAGGGAATCTGCCAGATGCAGAGCAGAAGGATGACCGAGCAGCAGCCGCCGGCGATGAGCTTCCCAGAAGTCATTTTTAACATATATTCCTCAGCCTCCTGCCCCTGCAAAGACATCAATAGTTTGGTTTCCAGCTGCATGAAGCCCACGGCTGCAAAGCGTTTTGTATAAAAGCGTGCAAGACCAGTAATTGTACACGGTGCAAGCATTTTAAGGGGGTGGAGGATAGAAATCAATGGGAATTAATTAATCCACCATTACCGCAGCAGTAGCATCCTGCCCTGCATCTCCTCCAGCAATCCTGCTCTCCACCTCTGCTCTCTCCCCGTTATTCTGTGCAATGTTTTTTCTGTTGGCATCACTCAATCACGCATGCCCAACATACAGTTTGCACCCATCCTTTCCTCCTTCCCCCACAACAAAAAGCCAAAAAAAAAAAAAAAAAAGAAAAGAGGGAAATGCCCTTGCATCTAGCTGGCAGTTTTCTACGACAGAGAGAGTGGTTCGCACAGATCTGAGAAATACTGTGAGGAATTTCTTGAACTTAGTAGTGACTCGTACAACTCTTGGCACACAGCTGTGCAATCCTGACCAAAATGAATAATGAAAAACCAAACCTAAGTGTCCTGTGCAGGGAGACAGTAACCTGCACTGCAGCTCTGTGGAGACTGATATGAAAGCAAGAGACAACAAAAATGGATGAGACTTCCAAGGGTAAATCCTATTTCATGATTAGGTGCCACCAGTTGCTTAAAACAACTATCCACTACTCCTGCTGTATCACCCACTCAAGACAAACCTTTTCCCAAAGGGCTGAGAGAATAAAGCAATGCTAATAGTCTTCTATTGAGAAGAGCTACAGGCTGCACGTTCAATATTCCAAGTTTCTTCATCCTCAGCCCCAGTGAAAGCCACTGAGCACAGGAAGATATTTAACAGGAGAGCATTTTGCACATGGGAAGCACGGAGTTCGTTGCACCAGGAACCGAAGGAAGGGCATCACCTTTTAATGACCCTAACCTGCCTTGGGGACAACTGAGCCACACACAAAACAGGTAACAAACCTCATAGCTCTTGGATGGTGCTAAATGTCTCCCTTCCCACGTCTCCTGCGCTCTATTTCAGCATATGGATGTTTCAGAACCGGGACATGCGTCTGCTGTTGGGTAGGGACAAAAAAAGAAAGGAAAGAAGCAGCAGTTGCATCTTTAGCCCTGTCCTCCTCAGGCTCCTTTCCCTCACTAGCTCCTCTCCGCCTAAGCCCAGTCAGCTGAAATCAAGGGAAAAATCTAGAATGAACAGTTGGATCTTACAGTCCAACATAAAATAAAAAGAAATAAAATAAATAAATAAATAAAAGGAGAGAGAAAAAATAAAAGCCCAGGGACAAAATTACACTTTCCCAATAGATGCACCATATCTCAGCTCACGGTATTACTGGCCTCTCTAATTCCTACTATTTAAGCAGTTTGGACATTTGTCTCAAACTTTGAATCTGAAGCTAAAAACATGGTATGAATAAAGCAGTGTACAAAACATTATGGACTACAGAGCTTTCTTTAGTTCACAAAGATAAAAAACATCTGTTTAGAGCTTTCTGCTCTAAAAAACACAAAGCAGCTTACTTTCAAAATGATCTACCAGAATATATTCAGATATGTTTCAAGCTACAAATTACTGGATCTTTGCTTTTCTCTTTAAACAATGAAGGAGCTGCTGGCCCTTGGAGACCATCTTGTGGGCAGGCAGCTTCATGAGAGGAGAACAATTTTATTTAAACCAAATGTAATGCTCAGTGGCATTTTTGAGTTCTGTTCTTACGCCAAGCAGTAACACTGTGCTAAGCATCTCATCTCTACTAAAGGGGAATGGTCAAAATAATATATTTCCACTTTACTGAAAAATGAAAAAAGTGTTAAGTAGTTCAGGAGGACTAATGTAATTTTTGTGAATCATTTTGTCCATAAACCTGATGTTTTCCATTGAAAAACATTTGTCCACCTTTTCCTGCTGTGAACAACTTGTCTTCTCAGCCCTCTTATCTGTCCACCCTAAGCGTTAAAATTTTCCAGTGACCTCAAGCCCTTCCACTTCCTTAGAAATCCCAATAGAATAATCAACAGCATGAAAGCTCCAGCTAAATAGATTATTCCACTTAATTATTCACTATTATATAAGATTTATTTACATACGGAGTGCGGATATCAAACACGACCTACTTTGCTAGGCAGCTCAGTCTAAGCAAACATTTATCTCAAGAGCTATTCCAAGCTTTTGCAAGAAGTTAGGGTAAATTTCCAATATCCCCAGCTTATTATATACACTTGAATCTATACAAAAAATAAAAATATTTTAATTGCAGGTTACTTTTCCAATAAGTTCTCACAGATTCACCTCACGTGCTAATTTTTTTCTTTTTCTCCCAGTAGAAGTTAGAAGGGAAGGCTCCTGTTTTAAATTACTTCATTTTTGTCTCGGGTCACTTCATGTGGAATACGGAAACTAAATACCCTTTCCTACCTTGGCGACATCTTATCTCCTGAATACACATTAAAAAGTTGGCTTTCAATTTTGACCATCAGATTTGAGTAGCTCCCTGAAGAAAACCCACAAATTGGCAGTTAATATCTAAAGAAACTGATTTCTTTTGAAGAAAACTTTTGTGCTTTTACTCTTAGACCACTACAAAATGTGGAGAACCTGATGGTTTTAACACAGAATTTCGCACTGGTCATTTTGGAGAGGATTTGTTTCTGCCTGTCCTCCTAAGTCCCTTTGCTGGGGTAACTGATGGCTCTGATTCAGCAAGGAGCCAAGTTCCCTGAGACCATCTCCAGTATCAGTTGTGCTAAACTTGTGAGCACATGAAAAATAACACTTAATTTGGCATTTGGAAGGTTATCAGCATCTCTCTATGGCACAATCCCTTTTAATTTTATATACCTGCAACAATCCAGGAAGGAAACCAAAGAAATGGAAAGTTATCCAAACACAACTACTGTGATTCGTGCTGCCAGCAGATATTTATCACTGTATCCTAACTTACTTTGTTAATAAGTGATGAAGATATTTGGCATATCAGAATGGAATAGCTGATGAATTCTGCCAAAATGTTTTGCAGGCAAAATTCCCTCAATGAGAAACCGATGATAAGCAGACAGGAGTTTGCTTGGAATTTCATTAATAACGTAAAAACAGCCAGACTAACGATGAGTTCCAACAAGCTACAACCCGACCTGTGAAAAAAATCAGCTGTTCCACACGCTATAAAAGATTATCAAAACTGGGAGGAAGAAAGTTCATATGAAGACAGGGTCTATAACCAGCTTACTCAACGAATACTGCTTTGGGTTATTAAAATAAACTGCAGTATGTTAGTACAAATGCCAGTGTAGCCCCAAAAGCAGTCGTCTTAGTTTATAAAAAGAAACAATCTCTTCTGCATTATCCCTGTTGCACCAAGATCAAAGCCCTGCCAATCTGAGTAGGAAGCTTTATTCTGAACACAAAAACAGAGAGGAGCTTACCAGAACTGGGACACTGATTGCAATATTCGCAAAACATCAATTCTGCTTATGTTTCCCAGCACTAAAAACCCCACACTTTCTTGCATTGTTTAGCAACATTTGGCTATAAAATTATATATTTAGCCTTTAAGCAAAGGGTGAACATAACGGGTCCCTAAAGGGACAACGTGCAGGAATGTGAGGGATGTTAATTCAATTTCTTTCTCAAATGGCGTCCAGAAGGGCGACAGAAAGAAACAGCTTCTAGCTGTCATGCTCCTAATGTGTCTGGCTCATGGATGGCCTCCCTCCAGGCTTCTCCTATAAACTCTGCTCCAGCACAGCCCTTCACTGTCCTCATCTGCATCTTGCAAGCTGTGTGGTCTAGTTACACCAGCTCAGGGGAAGCACTTGGGATTTCAATTACTATTTTTTAAGACCTGGGACAGCAAAAGAAGAACCCACAGGAATCTCATAATTTTTCAAATATTCTTATTTATGTGCTAAGATAGACTTTTGAGCGGGATGTGGTGGGGAAATGTTGGTTTTGTATATTAGTTTATTTTGGGCAGAGGAAGATTGCTAGTTTCCTCCCAGTGTTTTTGCTAGATTATTTTTCAAGCCTGCCGACAGGATTATTTGCCTGCTCAAATCTGAAATATTTAATTTGTGGAATCCATGGGGCAGAAGATAGCAATGTAAATGGTCAACAATAGGAATTCCAAAAGTGGAAAAACATCTGCGGTGTTTAGGGTGGGGAAACAATGCATAAATATAGCCGATATACTTAAATAGAAGAGCTACATGTAGGGAACTGGACCGTATTTTTAATGCCGGGAATGAAGACGGATTGGGCAACAGAAGCGCTGTCGAGCAGGCCATCACAGAGACCTGATCTAGCATACTGCAAATTCTTCAGCACAGATAACACTGCCAGAGAACTTAAAAGTCAAAGCATGTTGCTTCCTTGAGCCCAAGTCCTGAAAATAGCTCCTTTTTAACCACATCCTTGGTTTCATCACATACGCTTCTTCAGGCTATGAATGTTCCACTGTATTTTTAAACAACAACGTATTGACGTGGTATCTCCATCTTTTTATTTAATCCAAATAAGAGCACCAGAATTTTATACACATAAGCTAAGACTACTGGCGCTTTTTCTTGGTGGCAAATTGAGCTAGGGTGCCACCTCCTCTTCACCATCTCTCAGTGCTGCTGCTCTGCAGCTTTGCTGTCCCCTCGGGTCCCCAGAGGCCAGGGCTTGCAGGGCCATTCTGTGCCAGCACAAAAGCAGGAGCCAGGGCAGGGGGAGGGGGGCAGTTATTCAAAGGGGCTCGTGCAACGCTCCTGCCCCAGGAGCAGCCCGGGCTGACGGGGGTCATTGAGGCTACGGTGAAAGCGCGGCAGGACTGGCTGCAGCCGGGGTGGGAAGCGCCGTTTCCTCCTCCTCTGGCCCTGCACCTTCTCACATACTCCAGTCCAAGGGGCTCATCTGACCCAGGACCAAAACCAGCATAAAAGCTTAAGTAAATAAAGATTTGCAGGTGAGCAGAGTTAACAGCTTACCACTGCTGGCAAGGTCCTTCTTCCCTGCCATGTTCCCAGTCCCACAGTCTGACTCCCTCCTCCGTGCTGGCTCTGATGCTCATTAGCCTCCTCACTGAGCCAATTCCAATTACAGGCTCATTGCTGAAACTGTCTTTTTTCTTTCCCTGGATTAATTTTCTGTGCTTTATCAAGCTGAATAAGTTCGGTGGAGGGCCCACAGGTGCTGTGGAAGCGGCAGCATGCAGCTGGGGAGAGGAGGGAGATGGAAGGAAGAACTAGACTATCATTTTTTGGATTCATTTAGGTGCATTTTTCATGCAACAGCTGAGAGGAAAGGAAACAAGATCTATAAAGAGAAAAGTACCGCTGCAGGGTAATTAAGGCCTAGGAGTAAACACACCAAATGGTGCTTGCCACACGACAACAAACAAATGTGAATCAGGAGGGTGAATCAGCAGAGGAAGGGCTGGGTTTGCTGCTGTCCAGGAAGCGCTCCAATTGTTGGGAAAGGTGTGAGTCATTAGCTCCGGCGGGCGGGCGACATGTCCAATAACTATAAATAAATACCTGACATACCGCAGGGGCGCTTTCAAATGGAAGAATGGAAATCTATACGTCCCTTTGTGAAATTACGGAGGCATGCAGCCATGCATCATCCCCATATTGTGATTTGTTGTGTTTAGGTTCTTTTGCGCTACATTATCCAAGCACAAAAAGCTATAACCTTGAAAGGACCCGTTTTCTTGCTTCTGACACGTCGGATAGCAAAACAGCTATTTCGGGAAAAAAGATGAGAAGTGTGCAGGACTTGATAGCATAATAATTTAACGCAACATTTTAGTATGTCTGAACTCGTAACTTATCATAGCCATTAACTGAAATTAGTTTTTTGATGGCAACCAAGAATTGCATTGGCAACAGCTCTGTGCCATAAAAGAAATCCTCCTCCTCCTCGTTTCGTGTCCACTAGTAGGAGCTCAGCACTGAGGAAGTAACAACGTTTTACTGCGATCTCACAACATCCATTTTTGCAGTAACTGTAGGGTTCTTCAGATATAATACACCCAAGCTCTTTTCAATCTGTTTATAACTCCTAATACAATTTATTCCTTCTAAATGCAGGGTAAAACTCTCGCCTCGCTGACTATAACAGAGGGAGTTTTCATTCTCAGGTGAAACCCCAGCGTATCCCAGAATATTAGTGGGTCGGGGTTGTCAAGAACTTTGAGACTCTCATCTAAACCGAAGCAGAGCCACTCCACTGTTGCCCAAAGTATCACGTTGCTGTACGAACCAAAGCACTGCTCTGGTTCCTTCAAGATAGGCCACTTTTAGACTTTTCCCTATGAAAGGCATCAAATTGAGAAGGTATTAAACTCCCACACAACCCTTTAGGGAGAAGTATGTTTTCTTCAAATTCTGTGTTTTTCATAATGACTGCTGCAAAGCTTCTGCCTTGGATAAAAGCCACTCCAAAGAGTCCTGGTAGGCTATAAATGATCACACACCTTCCGCATGAGAATATATCAAATCTCTTCAGCAAGCACAGGGGCAGGGAGTAAGTGGGCATTAGCCCCATTCAAGCAACTCCCAAGCTCCAGGGAAAACTGACTGCATGCGAGGAAGAGGAGTGGAAAAAGGCTTGGGAGCTTGGACACACACGACTCATTCATTGACCCCTGTCCCTCACTCTTAGAATGGGAATATGCAAAAAGTCGACCAAAAAACATATATGAGGCCCTTTTACAGGCATACTGAAAGTGTGATTTTACAATATCATACATAGTTCATTTTACTTTTATATCATTAAGTGATATTATTTGTTAATTCAAACGCCTTTAAAATATCCTTGTTCAGAAAAAAATAAAAGTTTCTCAAAACCATACATATCTTTCCCCTGTTCTAAACAGAAGACTTATCCACGACTAGTTTGGGAATAACTTAATTTTCCCCTCTGCAGTCAAGATATTCTGCCTTCACAGAGAGTGATCAGGCATCGTTAGAAGCTACCATTATATGAAATGATCCTCGGAACCTCCTGTTCCTTTGATGAAGGGTTTTTGGGACGTGCCAGCCTAGCTGTGCACATTATCACTGCAGCTGAAACACTGCACAATCTGCATCGAACCAGGGTGACAGCACGTGGCTTCAACTATTGTTGGGAAACCAGTAGAACATAAGGTGATATCTCTGCTAACAAGTTACAAATTGTATTAAATTCTGTCACTCACAGAAGGCTTTTATCAGTTTCACACTTTATATTACTGTCTTTTGAAAAGTCGAGTAACATTCTGCACACTTTTGATACAAGGAGAAGCCTGTTTTTAAAAACCTCGAAGACTGAAACATAAATTCTCAAACTTATTGCTGCAGAGCAAATAAATCAGGAAACACTGCAGAGCTCTTATCAGCAAACGTCTCTGTGAGCCTGAGCTCACAACCACGGCAACATTATCCCACTGATACATGGTCAGAGTTATCCTGATATATGTGGTCACCGGAATAAGGCTAATATTTTAAGACACTTAAAGAGCATTTAATGAGTGGGGACTGTGCCGCTTATGGATCTCCTCTCTCCTACCATGCCATGAAGCAGGAGTCAAGCGCTCCTGACTGCGCCGAGCTGCTGCGTTTGCCTTTGTAACCGCAGCTGGAGGACGGTCCGGCTCAAATCGCCAGTGAAGTCACAAGCTAAATTTGCAGCACGTGTCATACGGTGGCTCCCCAGCATGAAGCAGTAGGAATAAAGCAGCCTGTCTCACTTTGCAGACAGCTAAGGCAATGGCCGTGGCTCCGCAGCGGAATCGCAAATCACCGAAGCCCTGTGTGCGCTTGGAAGGGGCTCTGGAAGCGGCAGGTTTTGCACAGCCGGGCCCGCCAGGCTGCTGATTCAGCCACCGCCTCCTGTGCTCGCCTGGAACGCACATGCTGGGGCTGAAAAGGGCACAAACCAGAAAAATAAAACATGCAACCCAACAGGCACACAGATAGCAGCTCACTTCAACACTCAAGGAAAATAGCTTGTAAGAAGTCTCATTCAAATGATGTCAATGTATTAAAGTAATTCTTAAGAAAACATTAGAAGCTATCATGGAAATGCCTTTTTCCACTCCCTTCTCAGATCACAAGTCTCATCCACCCTTCTAACAACTTTCACACATATAGGAGAATCTGCTTACAATCCAACAAGAGTGAAATAGAAACACGTCTAATTAAAGTGACTTAGGGAAGGTAACTTCAGTGAATGCTACAAATTTCCCTGCTTTCACTAGGATTTTTATTAAGACTCCTACAGAAGGAGCTGAGCAAAAGATAGAAAACAGTGAACAAAGTGAACTTGTTCACCAACTCTCATTGTAGACACAAGTTTCTCATTTGAGTAAAAGGGATAAGTAACAAATCTGAAATTGAATTTGTTTATGTACTCGACTTTGGCACTAGCAGTGCTTTAACCACTGGCTTCTGTGTATATTTAAGATGATCACAACAAGGTTTATAGCTAGGTAGCATCTTTAGTCTAACCAACAGGCACGAAATTGTGATGTTTATCAGTCCTTTTCAAGAGTTCTTTCAATTAGAAAGGAGTTGTGTAGGTCGTCTGGGTCAAACACCCACTCGCAAAGCAGGTTACTCATGGCCTCATCCAGCCAAGCTTTGAACGTCTCCGGGACTGAGGCTCCACTACCTACAGGCCCTATTCCAACATCTGACCATGGCCAAGGTAAAGAGATTTCCCGTAATGTGTAATTCCTATCACACATTACCACCGAACAGGGCCCGAACTACACCGGGTACAGCCTCAGCGTGCACCTGTTGTGGTTCCCACATAAACCCAGAGAACGATCAAATGCCACATTCAGTAGGTTGTGCTGCATTTTACACACGTACAGCCTTGCAGGCACGCACGTGACACTGCTGTCAGCAGCATCCAGCAAAGCTGATCTACTCCACCCTGAAGTCAGTTAAGAGACATTGCAGCTCAGTTCTGCATCTCGGCCACAGGAACCACTAGTTGAGTGACAGCAGCCAACAGCTGAGGGACAAAATCCCCCTGACGCGCTCCAGCTTGGCTCAAAAAGAGCACGCCAGGTTTCCCCCATGGACAGCAGGACCGAGCTGCGAGGGGGCTGGCAGGGGCAGCAGCTCCCTGCATAAAGATCTGAGGCAAAAATAAAATCTAAACATATTTAGTATTCTGCAAAGAAAAGTCATTGACTTTTTTGGGGATAGTAAAAAGCCTTGTTTCTAGAAACATTAATAGGAAGTGGAAAACAGGCAGACATGATGGTCAGCAGTAATTCATCCACAGGAAAGATTTTGGGAGCGCACAAGTGCTTCAGGCTCTCTGCTTTGCCCCATCCCAGTTTTACTTTCATCTCAATAAATTATTCATCTAATTGGTTCAACTTATATCTTTTGATCAAACTTTTGTAATATATAATTTGGAAATTAGTTTCTTAGAGAAATAAGAGTTGTCAGATAGTAACTGGTATCAGATCAACCCCAGCAAAGCGGTAACAGCTTAGGACAAGCAAGAGCCAAAGCTGAAATTTCAGAGGGTATGTGCAAATTATTATTTTTTAAAAACCACAGTGTTGACATTACAAGGGAAGAAAAGGGGAGGAAAGATCATATCTTCTGAGACCTTGATCAAATTACACTGCAATTCACCCACTAAACCTATCCCCTTGTTCCCATAAGAGACAGCAATCCGAGACAGAATAAGCTTGCGGATTTCAGAGCACTTAAGAGCAAAAGGGAACCAACTACAATGCTGCAACTAAATCTCAGCAGATGTAGAAGCATTCAAAGACCTAATTTTATGGATTTTTTTTTCCCCCACAGATAAAATAGGGGTTCAACATTGTTTAAATTCTATGTTCAAGATATATGAAACAGGAGCATAGAACTATATAGTGTCTGCAATTGCCTATGGTTTTTGTAAGTGAGCTTCTTTTTCGAAGTAATTGTCAAAGATATTGGTTTCCAGCATTTCTAAGATGGGATCTGATACTTCTTAATTGCTCCGAGCCTCTCATCCTCCAAACAATGGATCCCCTGTCAGGGCAGCTCATTTCCATTTTACACATCTTGGAATTGTCTTCAGCCCTTTGTCCTTGAAAGTTGGCTTCTAAAATGGTTCTCATCATTAACACATCTACAAAGCGCAAGCAACTCACCCCCCTTCCGCCACCTTTGCTTAAAATCTACTGCTAATTATTTCTCTTTCATGTTTTGGAAAGGTGAAAATTGCTAAAAAACGTTTCTTTTACACAAGGGGCTTTGCCTGGACATTTCTCTGTTCTGGAAGGGATATATATTTTGTGAAGGCTTCAGATTCATAATAACCCAATGCATCCTAATGTCTAAATTACTATATTTAGTCTTTCTTCAATCAAATTCTGATCATCTTGGATCACACTTAAATTCTTACTAATTCCCTTCGCATATATGGGAATTATTCCTCTCAAACGCTTACAGTTTCTAGAATCCCCTGCTAAGACTTTCAAACATTTTACTTCATTCTACTTCCTTTCTTAAACATATAATACTCTTATTTTCTTACAGAGAATTTTCTGTCTTAGAATACGGGCATTTTCTTAATCTGATAAAATGAAAGCTGTTAAGTACTCACCAAGATTAAAAAAAAGAAAACAGAATTCATAGCGTTTGAGCTGTGTATTTCACGATGGGGATTGCTATGTATACACTACCTATACACATGCACTATGCATATACATGCACATACACATTTATATATATATAATGTTCATAGCCACTGGCCATTAAATGTCTCCATCATCTTACAATATCTAAACATGCCTGCACTGCTCACAAGGGTGCTGCATGGACATAAACAGCACAATAACATACCTAAAACAAAATTTTTAAGTGCAAATTTTTACTAAACTGAAGCGTCACCTTCAGATTTCAGAGCATTTACCTGCACCACAGCTGACCGCTTTGCTAAGAGCAAACTGCAGTGTTTGAATCCCACAATCCCCAGTTCCCGATTTCTATAAGAAAGGAGAACATACAAGTCCACCTGAGAGCGCCCGGCCCAGCCACCTCCCAGGTGCTCTCCCGCTCCTCCGCACGCGTACGCGCTGCAGGGATTTGGCATTTGCTTGAAGCTCGACTTGTCTGGTTTGATTAAAACACCCACCAGCCCCTGACAGCAGCGGGATGGAGCAGCAGCCCCGAGAGCCTGACAGCCTAAAACAAAGCACCAGCCTAATAACTAGGCACAGAAACACGGCTAAACATAGGCTTCATCTGCAAGGCCTAAATAAACAAGTGACATCATACAGCTTATACTGAAATAACAATAATAAAAAGCCTCCACTTTGAGTGCTCCGCAGAGCGAGAAATGAAGCTCCAAAATAATCTGTATAATGTATCTCATCTTCACTTGATGAACAAGAAAATTCCTTCACCTCTTTTGTCTCTCAGTTTCCAAGGCTACAAGAAGCACGACAAAGGCAGGAAGAAAACCCAGATATTTCTTTCTTCCTTTTTTTTTTTTTTTTGGGGGGGGGGGTGCTGTTTGGCATTATTACCTTCCTAAATTGTAGGCTTTACTCTTAGTGACTTCAGCATATGTAGGATTTCACGAACAGCCTGTTTTTCTGATGAGTGTAATCAGCTTTCCTTCTTGCAAATCTGGCCAATTATTTGCTGACCGAATTGGATCACTCCTTGCTTATAACCGCCTGCAAATGATCAAGGAACCAACAGCCCAACCAGTTCTAGCTAAGGAAGGACACGTTTCGGGAGAAGGAAGTTAAAGCAAACTGTTTCTAAAGGTATGCAAACAGCGCGAGCAAAGGCAGGAAAACACATTCTGAGGGTAAATTAAAGCCATTCTTCTGACAGAAAAATGGCTTTATCTACACAGTTTTTTTTTCCAGAATTCGTGTTCACTGCAAAAGGAAACACGTGGCAACAGGAAAACCAAGCGATGCTCCTCCTCGACAAAGAGGTAACAAAATCGCTTCCTTCCAAATGGGATTGGCAACTGCCAACTTCAGCAGCTGCTGTAGGACTTGAAATAAAAACAAATCACAAAACTGTGATTTGGCAATCAGCTCCCGAGCCACTCGGCAAGTCCATTTTCCCTCTTTTCCATTTCCTTCCACCAAGTGAATAATATCTTTAAAGGGCTTTTAAGCACCCCAGAGATGAAGCTCGCTAGCAGCCGAGGCACCCCGAGCGCGGCGCGGGAATGGGACGCAGCAGTCTCCGCAGGGCGGGCGCTGCTCGTACGACCAGTTCCAGCCCGGCGTGAGGCTGCTGGCAGCTGCTCCCCTCCTTCCACACGGTCTGGGTTTGAGGAGGCTGCCTACGTGCCTTCCCGGACCCGAGACATCGGGCGGCTTCTCCCTGCTGAGCCCCACCGGGGAAAGGGCGACGCTTGCACTGTTCCAAACTGGTTCCGCCAATTTTCAAGCACACAAGGGCAAGACCAGGATTTCCACAACATGATACATTATCAGCTACATCATCAAAAAATCCAGAACACACCATAAAAGCAGAAAATGGGAGGTGTGTGCCAAGGATAAGGATATAAGGAAGCCTTATTATTTTTTAAAAAAAGTTTGTTTTTAAACATGATTCAAATCCCTACCAGGTATTTTGCAGAGAACAGGCAATGCTGTGTTTAAAGAAAAATTTAAGGACAAGAGCTAGTAGATGAATCAGAAATAGGGACTCATCATCGGGATATCCTGATACACTGCCTGGCTGAAGGACATTAGCCACTATATCAAAAACTCCTCAAAAACTTATATTTATAAATAAAGCAGCATAACTTGGCCCTGTTATCACAGATGTTTGAAGCAATAACAGTAAACACATTTTATTCATGTAGGTGGAAAGCTCCACATGTGAGGAAAACACATACTTGAATACAGCATTTGATGCACATTTTCACACCAGACAAGAGGCTATCAACAAGTCATTGCACAAGGATAACTATTCTCCCACTGGATGTATCTCTTAAAAAAAAATATATATACTGTTTTCTCACTAGAAACTGCTACTGCATTCAATCTGCCTCAAAGATTCGCAATAAGAGTAGCAAATATTTCTGAATTAACAAAAATTTCTAACACCATTTCTAACACTCGTCAGACTACTTCATGTAGTAGTTTCAATTTCTAAGACACGTAAAGACATCAAGTGACCCTTAGTGAGGATCTCACAGCTTTCCCTCTGAAAAATTCTCAGCCCTAGCAAAAAAGTTCAAAGTTAACAAAATATCTTCATCCTTCCATGAACAGAAGACCTTCAATAACATTTTAACCAACATCATTTTTTCTGCATGTTTCGAGTTTGGGAATTTTTATCATCTAGGACAAGGTCTGACATTCGTTCCTACTCTGCAACAAGGAAGCTGTTGGAAGGCGGCTGCGGGAAGATTTACAGACTCGTTTCACAGATCAGTGGTCCGGGAATGTTTGTCAACTGCTGGCCCCAAAACGTGAGGAATTGTGAGGAACCTGTCAATTGAAGCGCGACCTGGAGCCGATGGACAAGGGAATCTATCTGCAAGCCCCGGGTCCCAGCCGCTCTTTCGGAAAAGAGTCACCGAGGGTTCATTCCCAGTGAATCCTACTTGCCTGCATGAACTAATTAGCACTTTGTGCTCATTTCCCCTCCCTCAAAATGCATCGTGTTCTCGCAGTACTAGACTACTGTGCAAGCAATTTGAGACATGCCAAAAGCTACCACAACACCCTAATTACAGCAGGATTACCCTGTGTCTTTTTAAATCAAACAAAAATCTACTAGCCTGCTAAAAATCCAGCCATTACTTCAAAATCTTCAATGCAGATTAAGGAAGGAAACTCTGCAGTAGAATCTTAGCCAGATTAGGCAGCTTTCAGGCCTCCACGCAGGCAGATCCTCAATTTTTGCTGCAAAATAAGACTGACAGTCTGTGGTGCACTTACAAAAACTGCAAAGCAAATCAAGTTGGACATATCTGAGAATACCAGGACACTTTACTGCATTTTTCAGTTTTGCAGCCAGCCTGCTGGATCTTCCCCTTTACAAATATTGAAAAAGTGATTCTGGGCTCAGAAATGAAGATTCTGAGAAGGGGTTTCCTTGTTTATAAAATAATATTGAATCTTCAATACTTGGCGTTCAATCTTCCGCACTCCAACAAACCTCCAGCGCTCGAGGGGCTCTTCTCCGTCTTAAAAGATAACGGTTCTGAGGGGAAAAATTATCCGAGTTATTCCTGTCCATGAACAACACAGAAATTAGTTAAAATATGTACTGCTCAGCAGATCTGACTGCAGAGTTCAGATACGCAGTGCTGCTCTTCCAACTCAGGCACAGAAATAGTCAACTAGCAAAACTTACTGTTCCTTGGAGCAGACCCCACCACGCGATGCCAGCCACGTGGTGACGGTAAATTCCATGAGAAACATAACGTCCAAGTGGCAAACAGCTACAGCAGCAATGCCAGGATGTGCCTCTAGAAACACTTTTGATATAAAACCAGAAGTCTTTACCATCTAAACTAAAAATTTAAACCTCTTGCAACAGAAGCAGTAGCAGCCTAACAGTGGGGTCAATATCCATACTGTGTTAGGGCAACCAAACAAATATCTGGTGTAATTTGCTGTCTTCAAAACACTGTGCAGCAAAGTGTCTATGCGCATGAGAGTGTTTGGAGTCCTCTTTTCCACTCTGGAAGAGCTGACATTGCACAACTTTTACATCTCTGATTTCTAAAATTGGTGACAGTTTGCAGAAGGCTGTGCTTTCTTCCCAGCAAAAACTAAAAAGTTAATTTTGAGAAATCTTTTTTTTTAATCTCAGGATTTTAAAATCATGTAATGTAGAATGACCACATCTGTCTGAAAACTTCCTACTTTATGGTGAATCGAAGCTACTTACAACCAGAGAACACTCTTCAACCATTGACAGAAGTTCTCTATATCAACTTTCACAATTACTAATACAGACCTCTTCAGAACTGCTTTCCATAAACAAACATACCTGTAAATGTGTGATACGAAATTGCAGAATTTGGGGCATAAAGTGCTACAACTAACAAGCCTGCAGAGCCCTGGCCTAACAGAACTAAGAAATGGGCCTCAGCTCCTACAATTATTTTTTTCAGTTCCAGGACCCTGTTTTTCAAAAGCAGCACATTTGCTTTCCTAAGTCTTTTTGGTTTGCCACATTGCAAACTAGGTCCTTTAGACCAAATTGTTTTGTTCGCTAGCTTCTACCTATGCAGCCAAGAAAGAAATACGCCAGAGAAAAAATGAGTAATTTGAACAATTTTTTTTAAAAATAAGAACTTCTGCAAGTTGTGCCAGTATTTCTTCAGTAGCAGAGACCACATTCCAATGATGAAATATGAAAGTACTAAACAAAAAGGTTTCCTCAAAAAACTGCACTTTCAAGTTTTTCATGTGAACTGGGGTAGGGGCTGTGGGTCTCCCAAAGCTAAAAGACAGGAAAAACATCTCAGGTTTTACAGGGGTACAAGCAAAACTATTCTACTAAAACTAAAATAAAAATAGACCAGAGTAATGCTCAGAGCTAAAAGCATAAAGTTTATGTAATGAAGAGCACAAAACTCAAAAGAAAAGCTCATCTGAAAAATATGCAAAAAAGGGCCTTTCAAAAAGACACATTTATTCCAGCATCACTTAAAGAGGCAGATGAGATTAAACTGCCTCTATTTTCACATTGTGTGCAGCTTATCTGAAAAGAAGCATTTAATATAGGTCCCAGTATAGACAGTAAAACACTATGGACCGTACAGGGTTGCACCAAGTAGCAAAGCAGCATTTAAAGAGAAAATTATCTTTACTATGAGTAGTCTTCACTTTTCCCTCTCTTGGAAAAAAATAAAGGGCAAGATTTCTTGCCCTTTCTTTCTTTCATGTTTTTCTTTATATGAAGGCTAAATTTCTAGTATTTCCAGTATTCCTCTTGACTAATTTCAAGAACCACATCCTTTCTGCTCTCTGAATATTTCTCTGTTCTGGTATGATGCTCATGTACAGCCAAGGTCACTTAAATACCTAGAATACAGACATTTTATAACTGGGGAGGAGAAAGCCAAATAGAAATTATCAGTAATCGGCTATTGCCTCGTGTTCACAAAAGGGAAGGAAATTAAGACTTCAGATGATAATCAAAACCGTTCCCATATCACTTGATATGCAAGTTGGAATGGATAAACATCTCATTCATTAAAAGCAACAAGAGAGGCAAATGTGAGAAGCTGTATTATTTTGCTCTAGAGAGATTGGCTTTGATATGAGACTGTGTTGATGAACATTATAATGCACACACTAAAAATAACACCACCAAGATTTTAGGAAAAGCACAGGATATATCTGCTTATCCACTGGCAGTTATTTTTATTTCACTTGGTCAATAATTCCTTCTTCTGTGACTCAGCTATTTGCATCCAGCACAACCACAGCAACTACAAATATATGCTGGTTTCTTATCTATCATGGTATTTTCCCATCTTTTTGCATTTGTAATTAGATGGAAAAAGCAAGCAACTCTGCTAACCAGCACAGTCTAAAAAAACTCAGTGTTATTCATGAAACGCCGCGTCGGAGCTGGCTGGCCAAAATGCTAAGCCTCTCTCAGGAAGCGGTGCTTGCCGCTGGTGACAACATTATTCGTGATATGGATTCTACAGATGCATTTCATTCTCATGTTTGCACCTTTCATCTTAAGGCATTCAGAAGTGAACTTTCTATGTATGTGGACTGCAACTTAGAGAGCAGACAGCTGAAGGTGCTCATCACTAGAAAAAAACAATTACATAACATTTGGAAACTTAATGAATGTAATTCCCACTTAAGTATAAGTGCTGCTGCTTTGGTATTTCGCTTGTTTACTGTGATCTCACCTACAAATTGTTAGTGTACGCACATCTCATCCATCAAGGGCCCTGGCAGCTGGGCTGGAGTGCTGTATAAAATACCATTACACGGCCTTTTCCATAATCTCATCAGCAAGGGGTTGAGCAGGACCCTCCGATAACCCGCACTGGTTATCTTCTGCAACATGTTCCTATACAAAGCTGTTTCTCAAACTGCAAATTTGGCTTCAAAAGTTCCGTCCCTTGCTATCTATACTGCTCAGGAATAGTTTGTTGATTTACATTGATAAACAAAGATAATGTACAACATAAGCAACGAAGTCGATCTGCAAAGGACAGACTAGGGAAAAAGCCTGCAATGTTATCACCATTACTATCACTGCACTATAGGGAAAAATTACAGGCTTATGAAACAAAACATGGTGGGAAATAAATTTTAGGTTTTTAAATGCATCACTTCTTGCTATTTACAATGTTATGCAGTCTACTATGGCTTGCAATACTGTATTTTAAAATGTATTTACGGAACACCATAGTGATGCTGAGTGCTAATACCAACGAGGAGGAAACTGATTCAGCTGTTCTCATTGAAAGCCACTGCACAAACAAAACCATCAGACACTTCTCGCATTCCAACAAGAGGAAAAAAAAAGGAGATAATTACACAGAAGCAGGCAGGACTCACCATGACTAAAGCTCCCGTGCAGCTGAGGAATCTCTGCCCGACTGCTTGGCAATTTCACCTTAAATCTGCAAAGCTGTCGCAAGAGGTTTTTCATGGCAACTGTTACTAACAATATCTCTCCAGCTCCAGGTGCTTCCCGTGTTAGGATGTGGTGTTCCTTCTGATAGAGCAGTTTCCAAACAACTCATAGAAAAGAACCACCTTTCCAGGAGATGCTCTCCCGCTCTGGGATAAATCGGTTGAATTGTAAGGAACCAGGAACCAAATATGCCAACAGGTTTGTGGAGTAAGATGACAATTACGATACAGCGGCCAGAACCCACGTAGATTACAGGGTAAATGAAACGTACTGTAGCTGTGCTTGTCCCAGCAGTTTCCTATAGGGACATGGCCTTCCTTGTACAAGGAATTCTTAGCAGGCAGAATTCACAGGCACCAGAGCACTTTCAGCTTCTGCAAGCTTTGTCCTGACATGCCTTTTCTGTCTGCATTTCCTAAGCAATCTTTTCAAACCAGAGAGAGTGACCTATAAGCACAAGTCTGCTTCAATACAAGAAAGCTTGAGTTGGTATTTTTTATATTTTCTTGTTACAAACTGACAGCTTCGTTAGCTGCAGAGCAGGTTTGAGACTTTTCTTCCAATTAGCTTAACTAACGTTGCCTCCCCCATCAAACAAATTTTGAAAAAATACCAGTCATCTTTGAAAACTTAATTTGTACAGATATAAAGCTCTCAAACAGTCAGCATTTAAGCCTTGGATGTGTATTTAATACCAAGCCCAGCAAGTAGCTGCATTGACTACAGTGAACTGCAAACTGCTGCACGATCAAAGCATACCTAACTGATCATTTTGAGTCTTCTTTTCCCAAAGATTCTCTGCATCTTTACCATGAACCATCTCCCTGTTTCTAAAGACTAAGAACGTCTACAGTTTACAGTACAAATGTCATTAAATAAACTATCTTCTCTGAGGATCATTCCAAACAGTAGGAGTCACATTCCTTAACCGTATAGTTACAGACTTAAAGTCTGAGAATGGAGAACATTGTGCAACCTGTTTTTAAGCAAAACTACCCAATCTGGAAGAGAGAGGCAGAGGAAGATAATTAGCAAGACTTAAAACAAATGGAAAACCAATTACACAACATGACTCCATGGAAAACTCCTATACTAATATTTATCCTCTCAGAACTGGTATATATTTGCATTTGACTTCAAAGTTTAGGGAAGCAATATTGATGTAATCCTGAGCCTTTGCACAGAGAACCTGTGATTTTACTAGGGTTGCAAACAGGCTCAGAAGTTACCCTGCAGAGCACAACTAGGGACAAATAAAAGCCGGAGAGAATGGCAAAATTTGCCACCAATATATATATATATACATATAAATAATTCCCCCCCCACACACACACACACCTATACAAGGATATTTTGAACTCAAGAGCTGTATGATTTTGAGTGTGGGCATTACCTGCGTGTGTTTCTGAATTTACCTGCCAGGTTCGGAAGGTGGAACATCCCTTACCTCTTCTGCATTACATATTATTATCCTCCCAGAGCGAGCTCTGCACAGAGGCCTGTATAAATACAGGCATCTATCCAAGAACGAACACCTTGGGACTCAAGGTCCAATTTACTGAATGGAATTGCAAAAACATTTAAAGTCAAGCTGTGAATGTACCACTAAATACTTGTCTACAGAAACTCTATCAAAAAATAAAATACTCCAATCTGTTCAAACACCTACACAGTTGTGTTTATTTGACCAATTTCAGACCAGTCACAATATTTTCCAAAACAGAAGTGACTTCATGAGGTAAGGATCCTGCTTGTTAGCACCACGTTGAACTCATGTCTCAGACTAGATGTTATTAAATTAAGTATTACTAGAAGTCTGTGACGTTTAGCCTGGCCTGATTTGATCCATTTGTTTACCATGATTTCAAAAACTTAGCCAAGAATGCTCAACTGTCCTGCAGCACTGTTGATTTCGGAAGACATTTATCAGCATTTAACTATTCCTACTAAAGATTTTAAGACTTCCTCATACAATATTTTGTAGCTTTCTGCTTTCAAAATGTTAAAAGTGTGTTTTTTCATGTTGAGCACTTCATTTTAGATGGAAAATAAACATCACCTACTCTAAAAGATTGCAACTAAACACTGAGAAACCTAAGCAGGAAAGACTAAGAATTTGGAAGGCATTTTGAGGTACAGATAGCAAATTAGTGCCGTTAAATACTTCTACCAGCATATATTTACACCTCTTAAGCTCCAACATAAGCATTTGGTGATCAAAGTGCAGATGTCCAAATAAACATCATTATAATCTTCATTACTACCTCTATAATGCAAATATTTCTCGGTTAAGGCCAGGCTCACAGCAGATACTGCAGCGACCCTGCTAGGGGATCTTAATATGAGGGGTCAGCCCCAGCTTGTGCAGCTCGGTGTCAGCACCGCCTGTGAACAGACACAATCTGCCTCACAAGTATTTGCACAAAGGGAAATTAGGCAGGATGTCAGTTTTCCCCCAAATCAAAGGCCCAACATAATGAAAGATTTTCTCTCCCTTTCTTTTTTAATTACTTACATATTGACTGCAAAACACTATCCCCTAAAACAGCTCAGTTTTCGGTTTGCTTTGCATTCACAGAGCGCTGCTGCGCGCGACCACAGGGAGCAGAGGAATGGTGAAGCTCTAGAGAGGTTCTGAATCCTGTTCTTGGTGCCATCTAAACAGTCCAAGCCAAAACCACTTGTGGTGAAGCTGTTTTGCAACTCCATGAGTAGACGTGGGGACTTTTGTAAGAGCAAATGCAGTATCGAAATAAAATCAATGTAAAGAAAGCGACCTCAGAGCTCTACCTTTTGCCCAGTTTGCCTCTACCCATACTTTCCAAAAATCAGGCTATCTAAGACTAAAGCAAAACAACTCAGTCTGGTTAAAGAGACATCAAGAAAGAAATCACTGGTCACTCAGACTCTTATCTATCTTAGGAAAATGAATAATGAAAATTTCATGTGATTGATAATTTCTGCACACAATTTCACAAAAGTCATGAGGAAACACACAACCTACAATACCAAGCCCCAATTTACTAAAACTGCAACTAAAATATTGGATAACTAATTAGAACTGTGACAGAGTGAAAATAAGTCATTATTTTTCCTGTCACCAGCACCTCAGAAATCCTAACACTCACGTGTTCTTCTTGTGGGACCCTGTTCACTTGTTCTACTTCACTCTGCTTTAAAATACGGAAACTCAGCTAGCAAGTTGCATTCCAGTTTACGGCCTGTATTTTTCCACTCTAAATTGAAAGCTGGATGGAAATGGCAATCCTTCGTTGTTTTGCTCATACCTATGAAACAATGAAAGAGTTTCAGCCTCAGGCCAAAGCAAAGTGCAGCGCCATGCTCGGCCCTTGACCAACGGTCATGTGTGGAAGCCCTGAAGGGAGAACCCAAAACCCTAAAAAAAGGCTCTACGGATGGGTCTCTGCAATCAGTTGCCTCCCCTGCACTCTGGCAGAACAGGGACATTTTCTTGTAGTGGTAAAAAGGCTCCAGATCTCCCACTTTCTGTTGGCTGTGGATGGGGGCAGCAATTCTCCTCCCCCTCAAATCCATATGACCTGTTATGTGCATAGGGCAAGGCTTCGGCACTTGGGATTTTCTGGCTCCCACTCACAGCTAATAAACACTCTATTTGGCTTGCAAATAACTCAGCATTATTTCTTTGAACTTTTCATGAGCTAACAAACGAAAATATGGTTTATAGATGACCATTTCTTGTATCACAGGTAGGTAAGAACACCTGGAGTTACTACATATGAGTAGCAGGAAGATAAGAAGGCTCCATTTTCAGCTTTCTATACCAGGTGGTCTCTCCCCTTCCTCTTCCCAGGTCACCAAGGCACAGAATGGTCACATTACCACTAGGTTCTAGCAGGAAATGCACCCCTGGGAAGCAGGGACCATACGGAGGCCAGTGTGACATGGATCTCAGCTCGGGTCCAAACCCGGGAATCTCCTCCGACTGCTTGGGCACCCTTGCCAAGGG
The DNA here is from genome assembly GCF_000705375.1 of Tinamus guttatus. The sequence continues at coordinate 9,872 of NW_010586987.1, read as the reverse complement.
CTGGGGGAAGGAGCCCCAGCCATTCATTCAAAAAAGGAGACAGGACTATCAAGTTAACCACATTTGAAAGTCAATCTCTCCAAAAGGAATTAGAATGAAAAAAGCAATGACAAAAAAAGAAGGAAAGCTGCAGATCCCTTTAGGGAAAGGGGAAAAGAAAGGAAAGAGCAGCTGGGGGGATGGGAGAGCCCAATACCACACTGGGATGAGGGGCAGCTCATCCTGAGAGCAGGGAAGCCTCATAGCAAAGGCTACACAGGAAAAAGGAAAAGGAAAGCAGAGACATAGGAACTGAAATCCAGAATGCAAGGTAAGGAAAAGGAAAACATGTTACAGCTTGCTATTTTGATAGTAAGCTTTACATATATATATTTTTTCCTAACACATTAGAAGAACTTAACAGGAATTACTAACATCTGTGACCCGAAACCATCACTTACAGCAGATTTCTCAAAGATTTCACTCTCTTGACTAGGCAAAAACTCACCAAACAGCCACCGGGCCAAACAGCAGCTTCCCTTGCTTATCTTTAAGTGATCAATTCCAATCAATTCACTTATTTGGTAAGCACATACAAAATAACACACGTTTTGGCAAACACACGTTTGTAAAGAAGCTTTCTAAAGAACTGGACAGCCAGAAGCACAAGTTACCCAAGATGCAGTAATGGTATTTAGAACATTTTTAAAGCAATTATAACACTACCAAAAAGGAAGGGGAAAAAAAAAAAGTGTGTGGGGGGCAATGTTTCAGAATAAGTGTCTAATAAGTGTCTGCCTATTAACTTGCTCACAGCTGTGCGTGCTGTAAAAGCAGCCCAGGCCGTGCGCCCACGGGAGAAGCCGCTCACGGCCACACAGGGCCGGAACGGGCCCCAGAGTCACTCCGGGCGCCCCTGGGCGGCGTTATCTACCGGACAGAGCCCAAGGAAACGGGAAAGCCATCACGAAACCAACGCGCGCGCTTAATCACGGAAAGTTACTCATGGAAAAATGGGGAATCCGCTTCTCGCATACTTGTAGATTCCAAGGGACAAAGGAAAAAAAAAAAGAAAGAAAGAGGAGGAGAAAGCGAGGCGGCACCAAAGTAAGGGGAAAAGGGGCTTTTTTGGGGGAAGCCGCCGCTGAAACGAAGTTCGGACACCCAGGCAAGGCGCCCCCGGCAGGGAGCGAGCGGTCCCGCTGCGCGTCCCCGGCGGCTCCCCCCGCCGCCGGGCAGCCCGAAGAGGAG
>NW_010586979.1:125011-136915 GCF_000705375.1 Tinamus guttatus | reverse complement strand
TAACTTTTAACATTTTTAGCAACAATAACACTAGAAAAAGGAAAACTGACCTCAAGTTTTTCCCCAGTTTTGATTTTAATCATTCTGTCTTTTTTTTTCTGCTTCTTCCCTTTTCTAGAGGCAAAATGGGAAGGGAAGCATGAAGGGAAGGATGGGTAGGTCAGCTGTAGCGCAGGACAGAGAACCAGGGGCATACAAAAGCATAACAGGGAAAAGTGGCAGCTCTGAGGACTTCCAAGGTCCTCGTCTGGGCCAGGGTTGGTGGCTCGTCGCTCTCTCCTTCTCCATCATCTCTTGCATTTGCTGCCTTGCTTTGCAGTAGCTGCCTGGAAAGGGCCAACTCTGCTCCTCATGCTTTTTGGTGGGGCGTTGCTGTAAGTATATAAAAACAACTTCACCCTTGAGGAGCTCCCTCCTGCTGTAGGATGGGTGTCCATCAGCCTTGGTTAGAGCTGGCTGGTGCCCCTATGCTGCAAAGACACGGGCAGAGTAGCCCAGGTCTGGAGCTTCCTAATGACCGTGTCATGGTGTTCTGTCCACTTTCCATTGAGGCTGTAAAATGAGCACTTTGCTGTTAGAGGACACAAATGCAGGCATATTGTGCTGCTGCTGGACAAGACATGCCTTCAGATATGTTCCCCTATGCTCTGCTCCTGTGCAGAGCCCAGCCCAGCCAGATTGCAATCAGGGTTACTCTTACGAGCACAGGCTCCAGAGCACTTTTCAGCTCTACAATGACTATAAAAAATGAAATCAAAATGTAAAATAAAGAAACCAGGAAGCTATCATCTTCTGCAGGGCTCCTGCCTGGTGCCTGTGTCATTTGAGGGAGAAGAGCAATGCATGTCACTAAGGAGCTACTATGACACAGCAGGTGTCTGTAGCTGGGTATACATCAGTATGAGCATGTCTATGGACATGCTGGAGCTGACTTTGGAAACCTACACACCCCTTCAATAACCCATCTTTCATTTTCATGCTAGATAAGTGCACTTTGGGTCATTTTCAGGGGAAAACCATCACATCATGGCAGCTGTACTGATAAGAGCAAAGCAGCCAGCTGTGAGTAATCATTCCTGGCTAAAGAACCTGGTGGGTAGAGAAGCCCTGACCCTATAAAAGGAGGGACTAGGTCTACCTGGGAAGAGGTGGTGTTGGAGGTAAGCTGGAGAGTTGGTTTAGGAAATGGTTGTGTGTTTGGGGAAGAGCTAGGCTTGCATCAGATCTTATCTCTTTGAGAGGCTGAGGACTTGTGTGAGTGGCTGAGTATTCCAGGCAAGCATTAAGGGCAGTAAGCACCTGTGTATCTCTTTTAATGGCTGCTAATGGCTTCCTCTGCCCTTGCTCTCCCCAGAAGGGGTAGTGGATGGTAGTTGTGCGGGGGAAGACCAGAGGAGCATGGACTATTTATGCGTCTGTGTGAATCTCTTTTAATGGCTGCTAATGGCTTCTTCTGCCCTTGCCCTGCCCAGAAGAGGTAGTGGATGATAGTTGTGAGGGGGAAGACTAAAGGAGCATGGAGTACTTATGTGTTCGTGTGCGTGTGTTATTCTTGTATGCCATTTGTGTGTGGTCTGAGATGTGAGTGTTCACTAGTGCAGAAAGAGTAATTTGGACTAAAGAAAGGGGGATAATGGACAGGCCTTTCCCTTTGCTGAGCTGCCTGATGCCTCTTCCTGGAGGCTGTCAAGGGGAAGAGGCCAGCATGGTAAGCTTTCCTAGGGCCTTTGAGGAACCCCGAAACTTGAGTGTATCTGAATAAGAGTGTCTGTAGCCTACAGCGCCCTGTGTACAACAGGCCCTGATGGTGTACAAGGGTATGCAATGGGGTATCTGACTTTTAGATGGAAATGGGCCACTGTGGAATGAATGTCTCCGATGCTTTTGGTATTAAATGTCCTACCAAAGCCATGGAGTTCAGAAAGAGGTCAGGAATGATGGTTTGGGGCACACAGCTACGTCGCTCCATCTTTTTCCTCTTTCTTTTTCTTTGTTTCTTACTTTCTGTAGCTGGGAACCTAAGCTGGCCCTTTCCACCCCAGGGAAAACATGAGAACTCCTGAACATCAAACCTCAGACTCTTCCCAGTCTGCCCCGAGCCTGGTTCACAATGGTGCTGCTGTGTGCCCATGAGGTAAGTGATTCTGCTTGGCAGCATCCTTTGCAGATCAAGAGAAAATAAACACAAAGAATGACTCCCGGCTCTTTCTCTCTGGTGCTACACTTGGGCTGGCTCCACCGTGGCATGTGAATAAAGGGTAAGGTTGGCTGCTGTTGGATCAGTAGGTTGATTTCAGGTCTCTTAGCAGGCTACAAGAAAACAAAAGTACTAAAGGAAAGACTTTTTCCCTCCCTACTGTGCTAACCCAAGCCAGACTCATGTGATTGCTCACTCAGCCCGGAGAGCAACGGGCTTTAGAAGCCCTGAGGTGCAGAGGTGGGCCAGGGCTCTTGTTTAAAACAACTTTTCTTTTGACGGCTAGATTTGAAGGGCTTCTAGAGCTGGTCAGAAATGGAAAATCACTACGGGGTGTCTCTGTAGTGAGAATCTTCTGTGTCAATTATTTAATTTCTGTTTTTTTAAAAAAGGAGGGGAGAACTTCCATAAATCATTTTTTTTCAGTGTTTTAAATAATATTTTTGGATAAATGCTTAGAAGTACTTTCCTTTTTCAGTAAAAACTTGAACAATTGTAGTGGTGGGCTATGATAGTGCAAATCTAAAAGGAGCTGATCTTGAACAGGGGCTTTTGAGAACTCCTCAACTTGAAAAGCTTTGACCCTCAAATGTTTGTTAATTCAAACCTTACACTCACAAATGTCTGATACTATGTCCAAGAAAGGGCTGATAACATCTCAGAGATTGGGAGTGACTCAAATTTCTTGCTAGGGACTGCTGTGCAGAATGTAAATAAAATAAATATTGTTATATTTATATATAAATATGTACAGGAATAGGGTGCTGTTTAAGAACTAATTCTTAATTAGACATGAGTTTCTCCAAAATTTTGACTCTGACAAAGGTTCCCATTTAGGGAAGTTTCTTTACTTTCAGGGTTTTTAAATAGTTTAACTTCATTCTTTTGGAAAAAAAAAAGTTAATCACATGCCATTTCAACCAAAATAGCTAAAATTTTTAGATAAAACCCTATATTTGCTGAAAAAAGTAAAACTTCCGAAGGAAATAAATTACTTCAGGAAGGGTGGGAGTGAGTGAGTGAGGGAAAGCATCACCCCTTTCTTATTTTGTTCTTTCAGCAGAAACTCCTTTGACCCCTTCATTTATTTAAAAAAATAGTAATAAATAAAAGTTAATTTTTCTTTTCCTTGTTATAAATGCATAATTTCCTTATCAGCTGAAAAATGCTGGGTTTTGGCATTAGAAATAATTGTTAAAGTTTTCACCTAAAAACAGGAGGTGGGCTGGCAAAAGGGAAACACAATAGGGTATGTGTTGCCTCCCACCTGCAACTGCTTCAAGAGCCCTAGAGTATCCGAGTAGGGATGGCAGATCTGCAGTGCTTTAGCTTAATGAGGCAAATCATTAGAAAATCAGAGGTCTCTAATGGCAAAGACTTCCGAAGTGTTGAATCTTTATTATAGTGTTCTCTTGGGCCTTTGTTTTAATCAATGCCTGGATGGTCATATTGGGTCTGTTTGCTGTCTTTATGAATTAATGTGAAATTTAGCATTAATGAAGGTCTAATTTTATGGTGTTATTGTTAAAGGAGGTAATACAAGCATGGGAATACTGGCAAGGAAATAAACTTTTGAGGTCCATGCCAGTAGTCAGTTCTCTGAATTAGTTCTGGTAAATGAGCACAGATCAAACAGAACTTTGACTTTCGGCTCTAACAAAGTCACCACCCAATTTGCAGGCTTTCCATTAAGGTTTTCCCCAATGCTTTTTAATTATGTTTCTGTTCTTCTCCTTCCTCTGGCATGAGAAACTGTCTGTGGGGAGAAGGACCATGGTTCCCTCAGGTAGCAGGTTAGAGCTGGGAAGTACCGGAGACTTCAAAATGCTGAAATGAATGCCAGGGTGCTGGCGTGACTTTGACTTTCTAGACCTTTCTTTTGACTGCATTCACAGAGGTTTTCTTAATTTGCTGCTTGGCAGCTAGCCTTTGCAAAAGAGTAATGTGTCTCTGTCTCATGTTGTTTAAGGCAACTGTTTTTGTATTAGAGATGGTGTAGACCTTTCTCAGTGTCAAGATTTGATTCAGGCCAGTATAATAAATTCTCCATTAGTATTTACAAGTTGCACTGCTGCAAGTCAGTGGTTAGTCACAGCATCTTCCTCATTCCAAGCAGACTGACCACCATGTGTGATGAGATACAAGTTTTGGAGGCTGATGCCAAGAGCTGAGGGATTATTTTGTACTGTCCTTGCCTAAAGAATGTTCTCAAAGGTGAGGTAACTTCTCTGCTCTGGATAGAGGACCTTTTGGCTGGGCCTGAAGCTGTTTACTTCCCACTGTCTCAGTGGTGTCCTACTGCTGCTCTGACTTAACTCGCTTATCTGGGATGACTGTCAACTGGCTCCAGAAAGGGACAACACAAGGGTGGTTGCAACCACTTTTCTGGTTTGCCCCCTATGTGCTCTTTGGCCATAAGCAAAAGGATCTGAGCCAATAACTAAAAATATGATTTCCTAGCCTTGGATAAAGGTAGTTTTCCCAGCAGGAGCTTCTCTGTTGGATTCCTTGCACCAGTTCTTGTACAAAATCACATGCGACTTTCCTCATAGGTTGTTTTGGGGGATGAGGGGAAACAGAAATGTCAGTCTCCTGTTGTTTGCGTCTTCTGCCAAGTTGTTTTTGCCTCAACACACGCTGAGCTGCAGCTGGCTGTGGTTGGAGAGGTTTCTGCTCTTCTCCCAGTGAGACCCATATTATCTTGGGGCACTACCACAAAACAAGTCTTTTACAGTGAGCCTAGCAAGGGTGTTCTGGTGAGTAGCTCAAGAGAGTAGAAGGTAACACACATGATACAGGTTGGGATTTTGAGCAGTTGGACATCCCAGATTGTTGTAGGCTCCTGAGTCTAACAGTGTTATGTTTTGATTGTGGGGAGTCAACACTGATTCAGAATGGGTTTTGCCAATGCTCTCTGCAAATTTTTTTGTTCTGTGCTCACATCTCCTCATATTCTCTCCAAGCGCATTCTTGGTGTAAAAGGAGATGGCAAGGTGAATCCAGGCATTACATCATGGACATCCTGTTGCTTCAGACCCCAACATGTGTTTGACTTGGCTAATGTTTCTTTCTCAAGATCGATGGGCGCCCATCCTGTTTGCCTTTCTCTGAAGATAAAATAACCATCCTCCTCAGCCCTCCTGGGATTAGATTCCAGGTCTGGACAATCCAGCTGTGACAAAGGACAGGTGTGGGTTTCCAGGCAGAAAAGGGCTTGGGGGCATCCCCTGCTCCCCTGGTGTGTGTGTTATTCTTGTGAGATGAACTATCTCCATGAACATTCCAATTAGAAGGGGCTTTTATTACCGGCTCTGGTTGTCAGGCCATGAAAGTTTGTGGTGGGGGGAAGTGTGAAAGGATGGAACTGGAAGACATTATTGTTTGTGGAAAGTGTTGAAGAGAGAGTGGATATGAAGGAAGGGAGAAAAATCAACAAAGTATCCCAAGAATTGGTTAAAGATGGGGGGATAGATGATAGGCAACATGTTATTTTCTGTTTTGTCCAGTTCAGGCAGGTTATATTTCTGGTCTTGGCTAAGAGCATGTTTCTTTTCTACAACTCTCTCATTTCTCAGACTCATTCAGGTCTGATGCCATGCCTGTTGGGAAGGATCTTTCTCCCTGGAAAGGTGGAGGATCCCTGCAGTTAAGGAATGTCCCTGGAAGGGTTAAGCACTAACCCACTGAGGCTGTTGAAACTGGCGGGGTTACAGCCACGGTTGGGTTTTTTTGGAGGGAAGCTTAGGAGGAAAGCCAAAGTTGGCTCTGTATGATGGGTTTTAGGACTGGAAAGGGCCATTGGATTATGGAAAACATAGGGTGTCTTCATTTGTTACCATACCCCAAGAGCCTATGTCAGGGTTTCATGGTGCTGTGCCAGCTTCTGTAACTGGGTGCTGTAGGTAGGAGTGTCTTACCCAAGAGCTTATACCCCCTTGGCAGGGTGGGGAGCATAACTGGCTTTATTAGGAGTTAGTGACACCTAGGGCTTTCTCTAGATGAGAATGAGGTTGCAAAGACTGTCCTTTTGGCTTCAGCTGGACATAGTAGAGGTTTCTAGTGAGCCTGTTGTGGAAATGATTCTGGGTTTTTTTTCTTCCAGGGGTTGAAGCATCTCAGCACCTGTTTGTTATAGCCAAGGAGGAATCCAGAGTATGAACTGGATCTAGCTGTCTTCCTCTTGGTGCTATGGGCTGGGATACTTGCTTGCATCCTTTAATTCAAATTTAACCCTTTTAGCCAGGTTAGAGACATCAGTGATCCCAGACTCAAATCCCACATTATTCACTGAAAGTTGCTAGTGATGTAACTGACTGGTTTTTTTGCATTATTTAGTTTGTACCCTGCAGTAACAACATTTACTGGAAAGTATTGAGCACTAGCATCTCTGTGAAGACAAAGTTGTGGGTTTTTTCTTTCTTTTTTTTTTTTTTTTTTTAAACAATAACTTGCAAATTCCTGTAGCCATCTGTGCTTGGCAGGGGGAAAAAGAGGAACTGCAGAGCTTAGCCTGGGTTAACTAAATACTCTCAAACACTGTTTCAACATAAGACTTCTAACATTACTTGCCTGCCATGTCACTGCCATGGATAAGAGCCACCACACGATGCATGGTTAATCACAGAGCCAGCTGCTGCTAGCTATGCTGGAGATGAAAGCTTGCAAGAGAAAGCTCTTTCAGTGACAACCTTCATGAAGAGAAAAATGAATACAGGGTAGGGAATGACACATGACAAGGCCCATGCCAGCCACTAAATGGGCTGAAGAACAAACTCTGCAGGATGACATATTCCATAAGGTCTACTATTTTCTTTTCACTTTATTTTTTCCCTTTATATACACTAGTGGAAAAAGGTAATGGTCAACTTGCTCTTTTAGTTCTCCTGCCTCTGTCTGAGGTGGGTCCCACCATCTCTTTAATACCTTGGCCTTTGAGGCATGTAGGGAAGCAGCACTGACTGGAACTGTCTTCTCCATGTCTTAGTGCTGTGGATGATACCAAAGGCAGATCTGTTTAGGCTGTTTCCTACCAATACACTCTCCTGCCCTTGCATTTTTCTGAGCCATTTGACTATCAAATGATTCAGTGGTAGAATCCAAACATAAGATGTTTGGTCTTTAGACTCTGCTTCGGTCAAATGTCTCCTGAAATAACTCACTTAGATCCCTTTCCCAAGACATCACTCTTCCAAAAGCTGTTCTTGAAAACGAAGCATCTCAAAGTCCACAATGATTCCTAACAGATCCCTTTTCTGGGTGTTCTGCTGTGGGACTTGAGCATGTTCTTTCCTCAGCTCTGTGTCACTGACCTTCAGTAAACCATTTTATCTTCCTATTTCCTACCTCTGACAAAGAAAAATGTTTCCTTTCTTCCTCCTTTGTCTGTCTTATCTATTTATATGTTAAGGTCTTTGGGGCAAGGACTGTCTTTTGACTACACAAAGGCTGGCAGACAAAAGCATTGACCTCATTTGGGATCTCCAAGTGCTAATGTGATAACAGCACCAGAACAGTGGGTGGTGTAAAGTAGCAATATGGTCTATTTTGGTACAGAAAGCAGAAGTGTTTTCCTCTCCTTGTTTTAGCTTTTTGGGTTCAGCAATTAGGGCACCACATGGAAGCACATAAGACTACCTGAAAATAGCATATTGTACAAAAACACTGTGAATGGAACAGCTTCATAAAAGTAGAGATTTTCTTCCTCTTTCCATTTTTTCCTGACTAAAAATAAAATCCTATCCCTGAGAAGGGGAAAGATTTGGGGAATGATGGATGTTTGTAGTTTACCAAAGCTTCAGAGTCACTTGGGGTCCTGAGGATGTAGATAAGCTGACCAGCTTTGCTGCTGAAGGAATGTTGTAGGCGTCGCTGCTCCATAGCTCCTTGGCTCCCCGTTCATGGGGCTGTCTGTGCCCTGTCCATGGTGAAATGGCCCACCAAAATGTTGTGGTGTAGTTCTGCTCCCTAGGAGAGGCCTTCCTCTACTATAGTGCAGAGGAAACATAAGCAAGTCTTGCTAAAAAGTTGATTTCTTCTCCTTGCAGAGATAAGTATGTGTTCTCTCATTTTTGCAGGTAGCTTGCCATCTCATACAAGAAGAGGGAGGAAGGGGGGAAGTGTTAGTATGTGTGGGTGTTTTGTTTATTTTTTAAACCAGGAATAAGCCAAAACTACCTCTAATGTCTGCTGTATCCTAATCTAAACACACCTTATCTTTTTTCCTGATGCAGAGATTTAAACAAAAACAAAGGTGGTTTTAGTAATAAACAACAACAACAAAAATTGCTTGGGTGGTAGATGTGGATTTGGCCTCCTGAAAAATCACTTATCTGTTAATTTACTACTAAATTCCTGTTAGGTTAAATGCAACCTCAAGTGATGCTCTAGGAGAATGGCAGAGGAGGGAAATCCAAGCAGCTCTTAATGTCATCTTTACTCTTGCTTTATGTTGCAAGATCAGATAGTAAATTATTAATGCTGCAGTCTGGCATAATCACAGGCACCTAGGCTGCCAAAATGTAAAAAAGTCCATTGCAAAGGCAGGATATTGGATCTTGTTGGTGTAAGCAGGCATGTTCCCATGTCTGGAAACTCACAGTGGGAGAATTCAAATCAACTTCTGAAGCAGGCAGTTGATTTAAACACCTCTTTTTATTTAGTTGCCTCACAGAAGACCTCATGTCAGGAAAAAGAAACACTAAGCCCATGGATATATCCATAATAATTGTCCCACAGGCTCAGTCATTGTCAATGAGGTAAAACATTAACATTCTTTTGTCATGCTTAAGCATTTGCTTGTGTGTTAATTTTTCTTTTTCTTGGTCCAAAAACTTTAAAGCCTAATGAGTTAAGAATTGCCCAGGATGATAATGAGCCTGCTAAGTCTTTTAAATGATTGGCATGGCTCATGGAGGGGAGAAACAAAACTGGAGGAGGCTCCCAGGGTGTAAGGCTACAAGGGGCTGGATGAGGGGGTGATTGGCAGAAGGGGCTGTTTCTCTCACACAGTTAGGTGTTTAAAGGAAGACAATCCCTGGATACAGCTGACTAATTTTGGCTAATTGGAACCTGCATGGGTCAAGGCCTGGGGGCCTTGCTGCTGTTAGGTAGGGGTGGCATCTAGCACTAACCTCTTCTGTGAATGGCAGTTGGTCCACAGCCTCTGATAATGCAAAAGCAGTGAAAAAATGGCAAAACTGGTTCTTCAGAGAAGCTTCTGTTGCACTGTTTGTCTTGGTGCTGCTTTCCTGTTGGTGGAGGACTTGATAAACAAGTCTCTTTAGTGGAGCAATTTAATAGGATGTCCTCATTTTCTTTTCCTGCTTGCTTCAGGGGCAATTTGTCACAAAGGAGCCCTCTTTATTTCCACTGTGTGATGACTGATTAGCTACTGTTCAACGAACATCCATTTCCTAGTTGACATCCTAGTTAAAAACTTCCAGCTGATGCTAGCTGGCAGGTAGGCTTTGATCCTTGGGGAGGGGTGGCATTGGGTGCCCAACTCTCCTGTGGGAACGGAGGAGTGCGGCCGAACGAATCTGGCTTACTGTTTGGATTCTCACTTCAAAACTGAATAAAAGGTCTTCCTTGCACAGCAACGCTTCCAGAAAAGCAACATATTCTTACAAAAGGTTGGAAGACTTTGTAGGCACAGATGTGTGTGCTCAGTTCTGGTGTGACGCATGGGCTGATATTGGGGCTGCTCACTCCTCCCATACATTGAGGCATGTAGGATTTCTTTTTCATGATACTTTGTCACCTGAACACATTCATCCCACAGTATTTCATACATACAATTTTGATAACACCTCTGCCCATTGGTTTTTGTACTCCCAATACCAAATTCCACTTGTTCCATACAGTAATTATTCCAGGTAAAAAGAATGCAGTCTTGGACACAGTCTCTTTAAAGCCTGCTATATATATAATATATATATTTATACATATACACACAGACATTTATTGGAAGGGTGCTATTATTTTGACTGAAGTGAAGGGCAAGGGAGAGAAGGGCATCTCAAATGTTCCCAGTATAAATTTCATGGTAACTTGAGAATTATGTTTAATTAAGAGCTTTGGCCCTTCCTTTGTAATGCTATCGAAGCAGTTTTGTGGTGTGTGTGTGTGTTTTTCTTTTTTTTTTTTTTTTCCTCTCCTTTAAAGACATGGTATATAGGTCTGTGAATCTATCCAAGCAACCTTTGCATTGAACTCACTTTTCTGCTCCATTTGTTTGTACATCTCTGGCTAAAAGGGGGAGACTCAGTGAGCCTTTGGACTTCACAGGTATAATGAGGGGTGTCTTCCAGATATGGTAGTTTCCACAAGGAATTTGCTGCGGTTCAGTGCAACATGGGATTTGAGAGTAATAATAAATCAGAGGGTTTCTTCACTATAACTATAAAACCAAAATAAATCTAAACTTGGATGAAAACTGGAAAATTTGAGATCATTGGTAGCTGCTGTTTCTCTTTTCTGTACTTGGTTTCTGCTACATATGTTGCCCTTTGACATTTGCTAAAACCAGCAAATTGAGGAAATGACACTATGGCATTTATTAACCTGCAGCATGGATGTTAAACAGAAGAGGTTTCACTGAGAGTGGGATATAGATGCTCTGTGGGAAATAGTCTATTAGAGCTTACTCGGATGTGAAATACTATAAAACAGGCTTATTATGAAAATAATACTGTGCTGCAATGCAGTTGTGATTAGAGCGTATTTTTGCGCACACATTATAACTGTTCTCTAGTCATAAAAACCTTGCATGCTGCAGAAGACTAGGTCTGCTTTCTTCAGAGAATCAGCTCTACTTATCAAACTTTCTTGCAGCTCAAGACTAGTGCGCAGATAAGCGTGACTTTCAGCACTGATCCTCGCTTGCATAATCTGATGTCTTCAAAATGGGATGCCCAGTGTATGCTTGCAAGGAGATGCAAGTTTCCCTTGAGGTGGACTTTACTTGCTGTTCTCTATTAGATGTTGTTCTGGTACATTTCTTTTTATGCAAGGCCAAAGCAGCAATTACGCAGATGAAGAGTGGAAGAGTTTTGATTAGAATTATGCTATTTTGGGGGAGAAAAAATCTTTATCTACCTTATAAAACCTATCTTTGCTCTCATTAAAAACAAAACAGGAGTTGACCCAGCTTGGATGGAGGCACAGAATTATTCAGGTCTGAAGTTCTCCAAGAGCTTTTCAGATGGAAGCTGTAAGGTAGCATTTCTGGTGAATGTGTGTAATGGCTCTGGATGTGCAGGACCAGGACAGCAACGAGCCAAAACACTTTCTGTTGTGGTGCAGTGTAAGCTCAGGTCATGGAAGTGAAGCATGTGGTGCACTTGCCTGTGAGAGCAGAGGGTTTGGGCTCGGTCCTGTGAGTTCCCTTGTTTTGAGTTCCCTTGCTCTTGCTCCCATGTTCTTACTTGAGCCTCAGTTGCTGGTAGGTGGCACATGTTCTAGGATGGGATGATTTTTTTCTAGAAATGCCCATCTATCTTTTTTCTCTCACTCTCTCTCCTGTTAAAATAAGGCTAGATGAGAAGCTTAAATTAATATTTCACTAGGTGAGATGCATGCTGCCCTTGGTTTACCAACTGTTTGGATTGTCCAAGATAGTGTTGAGATAGATCAGTTTATTATAGAAAAGGAGGACAAAGGTATGTAGATTGCTATGGCATCAGCTACAGACAAGATTGAGAGTGGAG
>NW_010586979.1:0-124965 GCF_000705375.1 Tinamus guttatus | reverse complement strand
TGTGGAAGTTCTTGGTGATATACCATGCCTGAATCTGAGCATCTTTTGTCTGCCTCTTAGGTCCCAGGATTAATATCCTTGGTGCCTGTTCTCCTGTTCCCCTTCTAGAATAAGAATTTAAAAGATCTCTCTGGTTTTAGGATTTTTTTTAAGCATATAGTATCACTATATTCAGTCCCAGAATGAAAAGTGAAAGAAATGCCTCTCATCTCCTGGGGCACTTGTACCTCCAGACAAGTTGCTCAGACAGCAATGGATTTAGAATCTCCTTAGTTTACTTTTTACTCTATGAAGGTAGGAAGAACCCCTAATATCAGGAGGGCTATCATGTGTGATGGTGATGCATCATATGCATTTTGCTCCTCATGGTGATGGTTCACAGGGAAAGGAGAAGGAAATGGGAAGGAGTAGTGGGTAGTTCTAAAGTACACCTAGGAAAAAAGCAAACGAACTTTTGTTCCTATGGAAAACAGAGCGTTGTGGTTGTTGGGTTTTTTTGTTTCCTCTGTGCTGTTCTCTGGTAAGTTGCAGTGATGGAACAATTCCTGTGCTGCTATCCAAAGTAAGAAGTTGAAATCCCAGAGGACTTCTTGGAAAACTCCCGCAGTTCCTGCAGACTTTGCAAATGAATGTTTGTGCAGACTCATGAGTTAATCTGGTTAATAGAAGTGTGAGAATAGCCCTTTTCATGAAGTGCAGAGGTCAGTAAACGCAGGAATGAAGGGTTCAGCTATCTAGAAGTGCAGGCTGGGTTCCTTCCTACTCTCCCAAGCCAAAACACTTCCTCCTCTTAAGCTGTCTTTATTTTTTTTTTTTTCCCCTTCATTTTCAAGACTAGTCCTGAACCTGATATTTGAGGAAGCTTTGGATTTTTTTTCTTTAAAGCATTGTAGTTTGCTGATTAGTAGTTTGATATATAAATAAGCAGAAAAAAAGTATTTCATACTTGAGTGCTGTCACTCATGGAATATATATATATATATGTTACCCACTGACTATGACATTGATGTATGTGAGCCCTTGGAATGAGGAACAATCACTTAAAATGAAATTTGAACCAAGCTTAAAGTTCCCTGGAGGTTCAAAAAAAAATTGTCAGTCAACTTTTGAGACTGCCTGTTGTTCATATAGCTGCACTCGTCTAGGTGAGGAGAACTGGAAGCTCCAAAGTTTATGGAGGGCACATCTGTCTCATGATACAGCTTGGGGCACGGATTGCTGAACTGCATGGTCCAAGCAAACTGTGTTGGACAGAGCATGTCATTAGATGTTCCTCAGTGTGGATCAGTTGCTAGTGGTGAGAAATGGGGCTTGTTCATGTCCCAGAGCAACATGTTTTAGTGAAACTTAACTACATTTGTTGCCTGTTAGTTCCATTGGATAGCATTGAGGGTGTGCTGGCATAGCTCTCTTGATATTTGGCCACCTGTGGAACAAACTTAACCAAAATGCATTTTGACCGGACTAATTTTTTATATTTAGACCCATAATGAAGCAAAATGTATCCTTCGAGAGCAGACTGCAGCTGGAGTATTGTACTGACACGGGGAGGGAAGAGCTGCTTTCAGTCTGGGAGGTGGGAAAGCTGAGCTGCAATATGAGAAGTGCTTTCAAAAGGATGAAGGGTGCAAGGAGGAATGGGAAAAAGTCATGCCCAACTCCAGAAATGGATGCTAAAAGGACTGGATGGGGATGTGCCTCTCTGGTGTCCCATATTTAACAACTGAGTGGGCGCATAGGGAATGGACTGCAGTGGCCAAGTTCATGTACTCTAAACAGAATCTCCTGTTGCCTGTTTCTGAGACAGGTGACCATCCAGGACAAGATGGTTTGAGCCAGGAGAGTGTTTCTTAAGTGTTGTGAAGCAGCCTAAGGAGCTGTTGAGAAGGAAAACAGGTCTACATGTTAGACCTCAGCTTGGGGCAAGACTTTGCTGACAACTCTAGTTAAACTCAGTCAACTCCTCTGCTGCAGAGCAGCCCTGAAATGGCAGGTTGAGCTCTGTTCCCTATGGAGAATTGAAGGAAAAGGGCAGATGTCATGCTGGGGTCAACTTATACATTTGGTAACACTGAGTTTTTATATTGGGCCTAGACTCTAATTGACTGAGATTTCAATCACTTTATTTGATTGGCTTTCATAATTTCTCAGTTGAGATGAGGAACCCATAACATTGCTCTGTTCTTTCAAATCTGCTACCTCCTATTTCATCTCCAGAAAGAGAAGGGGGGTGGGGGGAGAAAAAAAAAAAACTGAGTATTTGCTCATTTAGGAATTGATGTAGCTAGAGGAAGAGAAGAGCAAAGTAGAACAGAGCCTTAAGGTTCCTCCTCTCTGTCAGAAGAGATGCACATTTATCTCCTTGATATTAGTAGTACTCTTTTAAAGGACTTTAAGCATGAAATGATTAATCAAACAGAAAGAAAAGGGTGCTCCAGAGAGTTTGGCAAAACACAATTGAGAAGATGCCTTTTGTTCTATTGAAATGCAAATATTCAAAAACAACAACAAAAAAGAAAGTAAAAAAAAGAGAGGCAATTTCTTCAAAAGCCTGACATTACTTGTTTCTGGAAATTCTTGTTAAATGCTTATTACCTTCTTTCTATGATCATCAGCTAGGTAGGGACTGTTTGTGCCTAAGCATGGCAGTAGGAGAATTAAATTGATACCACACCCAGAATGAAAGAAGCTGTGGCTTGGATTACAAATGAGTTGTTGTCTTATCATTAGATATTTTTCTGTTATGTCTCTTTTTGCATACCCAGCCTTCTGACACCAAAATGGCAAAATCTGTTTTAGATATGACAGCTGTAAAGAACCCAGAGTTTAAATGATTTCATTTTGTAGGCAATATTGAGGGGGAGGAAAAAAAAAAAACTCAAACTATTGCAATACACTATATTTCCAGTCCTTGAGTGCTCTTTACTGCAGTGAACTGCTGAGTGTAGGAAAGCCTTGACCACGCATACTGGTTCAGCAAGATGATCTTTAAGAGGATCTGTGGTGGCTTTCAAGGAAGCCCAGGTGTTAAGTTTTTACAGAGCTCTTTCAGAGGTGGATAAGCAGGGAGGGCAGAGAATATTGTGTCTTACAGGCCAGGAAGACTCTGGGAATAACCACACCTTGCTTGGTGGTTGTGTTCATGGCAGCAGGAGTAAAGTAGCTCAGGGTAAGCAAGGCAGGAACGAGGGGCCTGGGGCCTGTGGGTTTGTGATGATGTTCAAGTCGCCAACAAGGTGAGCTGCACTCTGTGCCCATTGACCTCATGGAATCTTGTCTTTAGCAGGACTTGGTGAATCAGGACTAGTTTGATTTGAATTTTTTAGGGAATGGAAAGAAGGAAATGAAAGTGATAGGTCTGATTTGTTGTTCTTGTTTTTCCACAAGGCCATCTGGTCCTGAGTCAGCCAGAAAATATTTTCTTGGCTTTAAGGTTTTAATCCTTTACAAATTCTTTCTATAAATGAAACTTGTTCTCACCTCAAAATATGAGGACACTGTTTCAAGAAGCAAATGAAGTATTTTGCTTTGAAAACACCAATACTTCTATTTTCTTTGTCTTTTGTTTTTTGGAACAAACTAATTTTTGATGGATAAAGTGTTCATCTGAAATATGTGCCCAGCTCCAGATGGCAAATAACACCTCCGGGATGTAGCATTGATGATGTTCCTTGAAATCACCCACAGAGCTGACTTGGGGAAGTCAGGGGATGTTCAGGGCAAGAGCTTGGATTCATCCAAGCCATGTTAACCAGGAGTGAGAGTTAACATATGGGCAAGAGAAAGGGGAGGCCAGCTGAGGAGGCACGTAATTTACTGCCTTGCCTGGGGTTATTGGCCTAACAGTGACTGTGGCTGTACAGCAGGGGCCAAATTAAAATCTTTTGTGATGAGGAATAAGTCTGAATTTGATGTGAGGCAGCAGCAGATCCCCACTCTCACCTCTGGCTTTGGGCTGCCCGTGTTCTTCACACGACTGAAGCTTGTAACATGTGTATCTGTGGGTAGGCTTTTGACATGAGCAGGTTTTTATTTCTTTGGGTAAAAAGCCAAAATTAATACCGTTTTGTTATAATTTATAGTGATCCAGGGAGGTTTATTACGCCAAAGGCAATAGCGTTCACCCACCAACCAGCCTGGCTGAGACCGTGGCCCTGCCAATGGGAATGGCAATGATCCCACGACTTTCCTGGAGTTAAGTTTTCACCCTGCTGCTCCACAAGCAGCACTTGGGCATCTGTAGAAGATGCAAGTTTGGGGTTAGCACCAAAACTGCTGAGTGTTCAACTCTATACTACTATTCAGGAAACTTTGAACTGAAAATCTATCAATGAATAGTCGTAACGGAAAGGTGAGAACTTTGCTTTTGCTTGTTAAATGGTAGTTAACTCTCTTCCCCCCTGCCCCTTTCTCTTCATTCATAACTACACAGAGTTCAGCATGTCTAGAAATCTTCCCACAAGGAGAGCCCTGAAGTGGACTAGCTGGTTTTGATTGGGGTAAATTGTATTAAGAGACTGATAATCCAGAGAGCTGGGTGGTAATCCTAATTCTTCTGAAGGATTTGTGTGATATTACATAAAATCACTTAATGGCTCTCTGCTTCACAGTTTCTTGAGCATGGAAAGAGATGAGTAGCACTCAGCCCATCCACACAAGGGTTGTGAGGCTTAATCAATGGATATTTGCAAAGCTCTTTGAAATCCTCCAATGTGAAATGGTACATTAGTGTGTGAATGACTTTGTCTGGGTGAAGAGCTGCTGTTCCTTGGCTGAGCAATACATTAAAACTTCCATGCTGCTGCAGCATAGTCAGTGCCGGGTCTGTGCTTAACTACGAAGCTGTTTGTTACACTCATGGCCCTGAACTTGTATTAAGTTTTGCATAGATGCCTCCTCTGCCTCCCATGCTGCTGTAAGGTCAGCATTAGTTCAAGTTACACCTGAACGGGTGACACTTAGAGACTAAGTGACATTAGGAAGATCTGTGTCTTGTTGCTCTGCCTTGTTGGAGAGCTCGTGTCCATCATCTCAGTTTCAATTCGATTTCGAGTCCTTGCAGACAGAGCTGGGAATGTCATAACAGCACAACATGCTACTTTAACCTACTCGTCACCAGTGTGTAAAATAATACCCCAGATAGGTACCCTGAATGAGTCTATAATTTATTCATTCAGCAATTTCTTTTGATGTAGTTAATGTTGTATTTCCCTGACTGGGGTTGGCATGTGAAGCGTGAGAAATCCTTATGGACAGATTGCTTTGCCTTTCCGAAAACAAACTCATGTTATCTGCTGAGTGGCCTAAATGAGCTGACTCCTTTGGGAAGGGCTGCTGGGCCATTGGGAATTTGCTGGCTGCCTGCTGCAGTGCTCACATTAGCCTTTAACTAGGAAAGGGGTAAAAGAATTGCCAGGATCAAGGAGTTCCTGATCAGTTGTGTTTCGGCTGATCAGCAGCTGGACCGTTTCCTTCCTCTTCCAGGATTTTGAAGGTATGTAAATACCCAGGAATGGAAAAAAAACAGGATTTCTGGCTCACAAGAGCCAGTGTGGCTCAGGCTGGATCCGTGAAAGCCTTCCTGCTTTCTTCCACCAGATAGCTTTGTATCAATGTTTCCTTCAGTCCTCAATCATGTTTCATGTTCACTTCCTGCTTACAGCACCCATATGCAGTAGCACGCATTTTTCTCCAGTTTAATTTGATGACCTTATGATGAGATTTGTGGCAAATCCTTAAAATGCTGAGCTGGACATAAAACAAACAGACAAAAAGGGATGAGTATATAAGTCAGTGGCTTTGTTTTTAGGGAGAGATTCCTGCTTGGACTTTTCATGGGAGACATGGCCCTGAGATTTCAAATTCCCAATTTGCCCTAGTCTGCTGGAAAAACTCAAGCTATTTTTAACAGAGGCGTCCCTGAAGCTATATTTTAACACCAGAGCAAGAACTCCAGGGGTACGTGTTAATCACAATCTGATTTCATGTGCAAAACAGCTGCTTGGATCTCTCGCCTTGCATCTGTCTCAGATGGGGCTGTTTTCTCCCACTCTGTTTAGTGTAGCCAGAAAGTTAATTTAGTGCATATTGGGAAATTCCTCAAACACCATGAGATTTAACACCATTTTTTTTCCATCAAACCCTTGGAGTTTGTGTTGATATTTAGAGGTGTGAGACTGCAGTGCTGGGGAGTGGAATGTTTCCCTAATTTATTGTAGGGAGCTGATCTGGGGTGTTATCTCCATAGACCAAGCTGTTATTGTTTCACTTATGGGCTAAGTGCAATATAACTCAAAGTCACAATGCATCCTCTGTAATGCGAAACCCATAATACTCTCCTGTGCCTGACACCTGAGGTAAAGTATGTATCTGCCAGCCTCCTTGAATAATTTGCTCATGTATTCTAATTGGGTCTATTTAAGGCCCACGTTTATTTATAGAGATGCTTTTAAGAGCATTATCCAGTGATTAGACTGCTGGGTTGGGAATTATGACATGTGAGCTCCTGACTTTGCTGCTGCAAAAGGGGTTTTGGGCAAGTTTTTGAAGGCACCTCTGGATCGTGCGGGTGCTGAGTCTCATGGCATTGCCCCATGCGGTCCCTGTTGCAGAAGGTGGGAAATGCCATCTGGGTTAAATGTGTGTAGCATAACTCAGAGTTACAGAACCGTTAATGTTCCTGCAAGAGCAAGTCTGGGAAGTCAGTTTACAAGAGAACCAGTCTCTTTAGCTCTGAAAAGGAAACGAGGGTCAAAAAGCACAGAGCATTTGAGTTCCCAGTGTTCTGTGCAGGTGAGATTTCCAGGAGGAAAGTGGGAAACTTGGAAGAAGGGGGAGAAACCAGTTTGGCCTGTGTGAAAGAAGGGGTTGTTGGTGGAAAGTGGTAACAGTCTGGCTCAGCACAAGAGCAAATGTCCCTTCAGTATCACTGAGGACTTATTCTGAGGCAATGCAAGTTGAGCTTGGGGAACTCCTAACAGCCTGCACGTTGCAAGGAGCCAGGGCTCCCCATCACACTGCTGTGTCTGCATTAGAAATTGCAATACACAGCACTATTTCCAATTGGAACTGTAGTTGATAATAGAGTGGTGGCCTGGTGGCCTCAGGCCTTCATCTACATGAGTGTTTCCAATATGGTTAATCTGCAGAAAATAAATCTGGGTAGTGCAGTATAAAGGAGGCTAAGAGAAGACCACAGGTGGGAAAGCAGCAAGAAAATGGGCTGTGCTCTGTGAAGGCCACGCGGGATGCTTGCAGCAGGGTGGGCTCTTCTCCAATGGCTTTGTAGGTGATTGAGAAATGCTCCCGGGATAAATAGCCACATCAAGCCCCAAAATGCTGATGTACTCAATAACTGGCTGATGGCAGGACTGTACATCCTCACTGCTCGTTATTGGCCTAATCAACAACTGCATGATGTCCTGACATCACCCATACCATGAAACCTGTCCTACTGGAGGTCGCTGGAAGAAGGTCAAGTGTTGACCTCCAGGTCATTGATTAGAGATGTTGATGTCCTTGAGCAGAAGGAGCCTATGGGCGCTTGCCACCAGAGGATGAAGTGCAGCATAGCTACCTGCATCAACAGGCTTTTTTCTTTCTCTCTTCCTTCCCATGCAGTGGCGCTCTCTTTTTCTTTTTTTTTTTTAATGCAAATAATTTTCCTTCTAGACCTCCAAGGCAGAAAGAAGAAGGTGTAATGCACCCAAAAGGAGGACTTTGGTGTTTCAGGGTCTTACTGAACCTGTGCTAAGTAGTGAGATCTCAGACCCGGAGAATTGCCCTTTGCTTTGAGCCCCTCAAAGCGTTTTAGGACTCAGTTCCTGCCTCTTTTTCTTTTTTTTTTTTAATGCAAATAATTTTCCTTCTAGACCTCCAAGGCAGAAAGAAGAAGGTGTAATGCACCCAAAAGGAGGACTTTGGTGTTTCAGGGTCTTACTGAACCTGTGCTAAGTAGTGAGATCTCAGACCCGGAGAATTGCCCTTTGCTTTGAGCCCCTCAAAGCGTTTTAGGACTCAGTTCCTGCTCTGAGGACTCTGAGCAGGGCAGGAATTTGTGGAAACACAAAAAGGAGGCTCAAGATCCTGACTTGCATGTAAACCAGATCTTGTTTAAAAAGAAGAAGAAAAGCTTGAAACCTCTTGCTGCTTTTTATGGGGCTGGAGGAGGTTATTCAGTAACCCATGTGTTCACAAAGGCACTTTTGTTCCTAATAGGTCCTGAAATGTTACGACCTAATGTGTAACTTCATAGTTTACTCATGTAGCAGCATCGAGGTTACTATGTAAGGACATGAAATAGCTGCTCCTTAATGACAGTGCGCGGTGAGGGCCGGGCAGCCGGCAGGAGCATCGGGAAACCCGCGATGCTCCTGCATGCTCCACCTTGGAGAAGGTGCTGGATGCAATAGTGCATCCTGTGCTGTGCAGCCACATGCAGCTAATCCTACCTAGAGATAAAGCACAAGGTGTTGGATCATGCAAAGCAATGCTGTCTCCGTGTGTGTTTAAGGTGCATCATGCTCTCTAAGCAGTTAGCTTGATGCAGGCACTGGAGAATTGTGTTTCCTCCACAGAGGAAATATTTTTGGACAAGTCAGTGCATGGGAAAGGGTGCAAGTGAGCAGGCTAATGTGTTATCACCCCTAGCTGCCCTCCTGCGGGAGTGATGCCTGCGCCTCCTCATCACCTGAATCTGTGAGTGTCGCCGACACTGAAATATTGTTTGCTTTCCTGATCCCAGCAGGGGATTAGTTGGAAGCACGAGCGCTGGGAGTCTTTATAATACGAAACCCAGGCAGGGAAACTGCAGCTGATGCCGTTATTCAGCTAAGTAACCGATGCTTTGAGGAATTATTCTGCATTATTTGCTTCTCTTGTATCGCATGGCAGGAAGCTCCGCAGGATAATTACTCACATTAGAAATGCTTCCTCTGGCCTGGGTTGAGCATTTTGTGTTTCATCTTCACGGGCGCCCCATGTCTCTGGAAGTCCCAAGAACTCCTGCACTTTTTAGATGCTACCAGGGAAGGGTCTCCTGGGAAAACCTCAGATGTGTCTGAAGTACTGGGGACCCCAGGCCAAAGTTCAGTGAAGGCAGGAGCAGGATGATACTGTCTGGCCTAATGCTAGTTCTCCCTCCTTCCTTATCTTTTACTGAAAGTTTGTAGTGCAAGCTTAGCTTCTGTCCAGCTTTTTAAGTAGGGGGGAAAATTCTTAAGAAGGAAGGCAGTAAAGAAATGAAATCCTTTGGAGGCCAAAAGTGCAGAGAGAAGGGTGGGGGGGAATCTTTTTGTCCTTACTTTAATTTTATTTTTTATTTTTTATTTTTTTGCTTTTCCTGTAGGCACTTTGAATGTTTTAAAGTTATTTTTATCAAATCCAAGATTAAAGCAAGCACATTTTCTCCTGGCTCCCTCCCAGCCTGGCTTGTCTTTGCCTGGACGAGGCATCACTCGTGATGCCCGATGAAGCCTGGTGAGGCCAGGCTGAGTGTGTGGGTGTCTGGACAATTTTACATTAATTCCATGCAAGTCTGAGCATCCTGAAGGCAAATTCTTAAATAACAGTGAGCAAGGAGTTACCCCCACATGCAAACAGGCAGCTAGAAGGGAGGACTTTACCAGCAGTGGCAGCAGCAAGGGGTTTGCAGACCCACGTCCAAGGGTTCGTTTCACACGGATGCTGCTGACCTTGTTTACTCTTTCCTTTATCTGCTTGGCCTTCCTGGAAATATTATTGCAGAATAGGCCAATTAAGCGGCCTGGGCCCTTAACGAAAACCTTGACTCTCCTTTAACCTTCCCGAGGAGTTGCTCATTAGGGGGAAGCGCTGCTGTTTGCTCCTGTGTGCGAGCAGGAACCCCTCTGAGTGGCACTGCTCACACTGTGCCTGGTTCTGCTCTGAAAATCCTACTTGTGTGTGAATGAAGGGCACCTGGGAGAGTTTCCTAAAGAAATGCTCAACAAATTCAGCTAATAGCCAAGCACTTGCATCTTGGGGTTTCATCATTCTGCAGTACAGGGATGGCCCTTGCCTCAAGGGCCAGGAGAAAACCCCTTTTGCTTTCCCCTACTTGTCCTGCTTTGCTCCTTGGTGAGAAAATAGCTGGTGAGATTTTAGCTGGTGCCACCTGCTTTCTTGCTGCTTCCCAATTTGGGTGGGAACCTCAACCTCCTTCCAACTTTGGAAACTTGGACTCCTGGAGGATGGCAGAAGATCCCTCGGCTCATTGCATCTTGAGCTGCTTTGTTATTTCCTCGCTCTGGCAGAGGGCTGACATCTTTTTCTTGCCCCTCTTAGTGATTTCTGTGGTAAAACAACTAGGTTTCATTATTTTCACCTCCACCTCCCCCCAGAAAAATAAAAGTGAGGCGAAATAATGAAATTCAGCGTTCACCTGGAATTGCTTTGCTGTCTAGATTGCATCAGCTAGATCGCCCTGTGGTAGCAAAAGGCAATGAAGCTTACCTGCTACCACCAGATAAAGCACGGGGTCGGGCAGCTCCTTCACAGAAGGATAAAGTTGTGTTCAAGTGCACATACCAGTTCTGATATGTTTCTGTGCCCTTGCCCTCAGCATCTTTGCTGTGGTCCTGCCAGTGCTTGCTGAGCTGATCATCACTATGATCATCAGCTTATGTTAGGCTTGGATGCTGCAAAAGCATCTTTGGCTCTGAAAAATATTTTTTTTTCCTTTTTTCCCTTTTTTTAAACCCCCAGTTTTTATGAAATAGCAGGTTTGCATTATTTATTAGATTTTTAAGGACCACAATTCACTGAAGAGCCAAAGTTAATGTATGTATGTAGATAGTGGAAATGCTTCCACTTGAGTATTTATAGTGGTGAGTTTTTAAACTGAAGCATTGCTTTTTATTTTTATTTCCTTGAAACTTTTTGAACACCTGTGAAAATATTTCTTATCTCCCACACAGTTTTGGCATCAACTGAAAACAAAAGGATTTGCAAATCTATTAGGGATGAACTTTGGAGTAGTTATAATAAATGAGACTGAAGCACAGCAGGCTTCTTTCTTTCCTTCCTTTTTCCCCTGCTTGTGCTCCACATAGCAATGGCTTAAAGAGGGGGAAAAAGATGGAACAAGAATTGAATTTTCTTTGCATTTAATTTGTTTGCTTTTATTCTAGAGGGTGAAGAATGCTTAGTCTTGGAACTAGAGTGCCTCAGTATATTTTTGGAATGTATCAAAAGAAAATAATTCCTCTTTTTCTATTCCATTTAAGTAATTTTTCTGTTTTACTTACATATTGAGGACAGAATGCCATTCAATATCATGTATCTTGTATCACTCTCAAAATAACATGGAGTGGATGAAAGGAGAGGAAGAAATAGTGAGAGGTGTATGTTACATTTCTGTTTTTTGGTGATGCTGTGCTGTTTGTAACAGTGTGCTGTGGTGGTCCAAGAACCTGCAGGAGATGCTGCATGGGCAGTGTTGGGACCACGCTGATTTTCCTGACCTTTACTGGATGCTCTCTCTATGGAGCACTAAGCTATGTGATGTCAAGCCACAACAAAGATGGCACCAAGGGGGAATTTTGGGAACAGACAGTGCCAGACCCAGACTTTACTGCTTACTGCTGAAGTCCAGGATACTGTTAATAAGCAAAGATGGAGACAGAAAATAACATTTAACCTTTATTTCCTGCCTTTTTTTTTTTTTTTGCAGTCATATCTGGGTTCTCTGTCCATAATAGGCCAAAATCAAATCTAGGTGTGGTCTTGGTTTGTTTAGATCAAAACACAAGTTACCTGTATCACAGGCAGGCTTTAAGCATGGGAACTATCAGAAGTGCAGAGATGGAGACTTAAAGGGCTTTCTTTTAAGGCTGAAATACTGTGCTGGTCCTGAGCACGTGGCCTTCCCAAAATGCCCAGGCAGGATCCTACTTTGGATCCTAAAGTGGTTTCCTTTAGGAAACCACTAAAGGCTACTTTATTTGTCAGCTGGGCTGTGCCCCTGCTGGTGTAAAGCACCTCATTTTTCCTTAGTATTTCCTAGGACCTTTTTGGGTTTTTTTGCTGGTTTCTTTCTCTGGGGCTCTGACCTGCTGCTGTGAGGTTGCATTTGGGAAGTCTCCCAGGCATTTCTCCTGAAGGATTTACTTTTTATTTCCCATTGCAACCGAAGAGGGAGCATTTGGTCAGCGTGCCCAAGAAGTGTCCACCCTTTGTTACTCCAGTGCTGCCCTCCAAGGCCCCTCAGCAGCCACTGCCAGAGAAAGTTGGCCCCCAAGGCTTGAATTACAGTGAAGCCATGGATAGAAAATACACCATGAAATTTTATGGCTCCTGCAAAGGGGCTGCCATCTGCTTTTTCTTTTTTCCCCTTCCCTCTCTTCTTTTTTTTTCTTTTTTTTTTTTTTTTTTTATAGCCATTCCACAGTCTATTAAAACATTACTGTCTGCACCCCCACTTCCCACTAAGGTCTGTTTCAAAATACAGTGCTTCGGATATCAAAGCAGCCCTTGGGAATTCTCTAGATCATTCACGCTTTACAGGACTTTGCTTATTTTTTAATTTTTTTTTAATTCAAATCTATTTGTAGGTGCAAACCACTCCCAGCCCTCTTGTCCCCTCTCCTTCCACTTGCTCTTTCTTCTTAACGCAAAACCTAAAAATCTTGCTGAGATGAGTCTGAGTGATAACTAGTCTATCTTCTTGCACTGTGCTGGTCCTGCATGGAGGGATGCTCTAAATCAGGAGTCAGAGAGATGCTTGCAGAGCTTGGACCATTTTGCAAAGTGAGCAACAGGTTTATGGGCACTTTGCACCTGAAGACGTAGCTGCCTCTAGGGTTCAAGCCTAAAGTTCTCTGTCTCTACTCACCTCTCTGCGATGCTGCTGCCTCCTTGTTGCTGTGTTGTATAAGTAGGGAGCTGGATTCCACTTGTTTCTGGAAATTCCTTTTGCACATGTTGCTTGCAAGGCCTGTGCTTTCTTGTGATTTCCTTTAGATATTTGGCTAGGTTTCATTCCTCCCTCCTGCCCTCATAATTTTTCTTCCTGGAAGGTGGAACAAAACCCCTTCAGCTGTGACAGGTGGGACTGTGAGCAGAGTGCGGTGCCTGGGCTGCCTCTGCAGGGACTCGTGAGGCCAGATCCTGGACGTGGCACCACTGCCTGCTCTGAACTGAGGGTGCTGCAGAGCAACTTCCCATTGCAAACATGTCTTTGCAGCTTATAAAACCGTAGAAAGGCAAGCATGGCCTCTAAGGTGCATAGTTTTGACTTGGAGTCCAAAATAGGTCTTCTGTGATTCCCTAAACAAGCGCCCATTTCTTTTTCAAGGTCACCTTGCCCTCTCCATCCCTTTCCTGGCCCCTCCTTGAATGTTTGCACAAGGCGGAATAGGAACACTCTCTCCCATAACATTCTCATGGGGAAGCTCAGGAAGTGTGGGTTAGATGACTGGACAGTGAGGTGGATTGAGGACTGGCTGGATGGCAGAGCTCAAAGGGTGGTGATAAATAGAGCCCAGTCTAGTTGGAGGCCTGCGGCCAGTGGTGTCCTCAGGGATCAGTACTGGGCCCAGTGCTGTTTAGTGGTGGGTGAGGGCACAGACTGCACCCTGAACAACTTCGCAGATGACACCAAACTGGGTGGAGGGGTTGACACTCCAGAGGGCTGTGCTGCCATTCAGAGACACCTAGACAGGTTGGACATGAAGTTCAACAAGGATAAGTGCAGGGTCTTGCACCTGGGGAGGAATAACCCCAGGCATCAGTAGAGATTAGGGATTGACCTGCAGGAAAGCAGCTCCACAGAGTGACTTGGGAGGTGGTGGTTGACAAGTTACCCAGGAGGCAGCAATGTGCCCTCATGGCCAAGAAAGCCAATGGGATCCTGGCCTGCATCGGGAGGAGTGTTGCCAGCAGGGCGAGGGAGGGGATCCTGCCCCTCTGCTCAGCTCTGGGGAGGCACCTGGAGCATTGAGGGCAGCTCTGGGCTCCCCAGTACAAGAAGGATGTGGAGCTTCTAGAGAGGGTCCAGAGTAGAACAACAAAAGTGATTAAGGGACTGGAGCAACTCTCTTATGAGGAAAGACTAAGCAAGCTGGGCCTGTTTAGTCTGGAGAAGAGAAGGCTGAAAGGAGATTTGGTCAATATGTATAAGTGTCTGAGGGGTGAATGTAGGGAGGATGGGGTCAAACTCTTCTCGATGGTAGCCAGTGACAGGACAAGGGGTAATGGGTACAAGTTGACACCCAGACAGTTCCGTTTCCATGTGAGGAAGAAATTCCTTGCTGTGAGGGTGCCCGAGCCCTGGCACAGGCTGCCCAGAGAGGCTGTGGAGTCTCCTTCTCTGGAGATCTTCAAACCCACCTGGATGCCACCCTGTGCCCCGTGCTCTGGGTGTCCCTGCTGGAGCAGAGGGTTGGACTAGGTGATTTCTAGAGGTCCCCTCCAACCTCAACCATTCTGTGAATCTGTCTGTCTGGGCAGACACGGTGCAGTGCAGATGTAACGTAGCACAGATGTCTTTGGTGTGCTCTGGTTTTGAGGAATGGGGTTCTGGTCTCCCAGTCTCTTCATGGATGCTGCATATTGGTTCAGGGCCGCTTGCAGCATTGCAGGCATGAGGACAGCCCCGGCGATACCCGTGTCTCCGAGCAGTGCGCACCAAGGTCCCCATGAGCATCCTCCTCTCTAGCTGCAATTCTTCTCCCTCCTTGTCACAAGGATGCCGGGGCTGGAGCAGCGGAGTAGCCACTAGAGGGAGATGCCAATGACGCCTCGCGCTGCTATCGCTCATGTTATTGCCCAGAAGGTGCAATTAGCCCTGGCAGCTGCACAGCTGTGAGGAGGAGAAACCTCCCGTACCTGCATGGTGGAGCTGGGGCCACTGGGCTCCCCTTCAGGGAAGAACCTTTGACTTTTGTTACTGCACATCATGCAGCCTTGCTAAAGCTAAGCATTGCTGTCACAAAACCCAAATATGAAGTGCCCTGAGGGGCTGTTATCCAGCTGGTCAGTTCTTCCATTGAGACTGAAGTTGTGTGATATCTGGGACCAATTTTGTGTTCTTCAGTTTTTCCACCTGGAAGAGCACAAGGCTGTTCCCATCAGTGTCATGAGGTCACAGAGACCTGTGTGTCTGTGTGTGTGTATCTGTATGTTGTTTTGGGATCTCCAGCTGGGAAAATGCCTTTGAGAGCAAAAGGAAAGGGTATAAACTCATATTATTTCACTTACAATCTTTTCCTGATACAAATGCCATACCAATCCATACTTATATGCAGAGTTCATGGGTGCCTGCATTTCCTAATTCCCAATTCAGCTAGAATTCAGGATTTGTCTCAAAGGTGAGCATTTATCTACAATGCTGGGGATTAACTGATAATATGCAAACTGAAACTCAAACAGTAAATGCTTCTGCCCAAAATGTGGATCTTGCTTGGTACTGTGCGCACACAGGAAGTAATTGTTTCCAGTGTTTTCCTTTGAAATCAACAGTTTTTCTTCCTTTTTTTTTTTGGTCTCTTTCCCACTATTTAAGGGGGAAAAAAAAAAAAAAGGAAGGGAAACTAAGAGTAACTGGATGTGTGCATATGTGAGAAGGAAGAATTGTTGAAAACCGAGACATAGTTTCTTGGTTTGAAACAATGTGAGAATTTTCATTACTTGAATTAAAAAGAAGAAAAAAGAAAAAAAGCAAATCCTGAGCAAACTGAAACCTCATGTGCAAACTGTCAGATTCTTTCAGACGCTATTTTTCACTCGAAAGCATTTGCTCTTAGAAATCATCTTGCCCAGCCTTATTATGAGCACAAAAGCTGCACCTAATTGGTTTATACGCTGACAGGCTTCTTGCTGCAGAGAATGAGTGTGTGGTGTGTGTGTGTGCGTGTGTGTGTGTGTGTGTGTGTGTGTGCACCCTGGCCGTGCAGGGATTGCCCACGGAGCCGCTGGCCCCTTCCTCTCCTCACCTTGGGTGCTGGCGAGGAGGGTTCTGATCGTCCAGCTTTGTCACATCTTGTACCCGTGCCATTGGTGCATGTTGTGGTCCAATGAGCATGTTGGGCAACTGCTTGCACATCAGATGTGCTTAAATGGGGGAATTTGGCTCTCAGTTGAGCTGGGGAAACCTGGGTCTGTTTTATAGAGCCACAGCATGGTGAGGTGGCTCTGGTGGTGTGCAGAGCCTGGAGGAATCATATTAATGCTGTGACTCCAGGTGTCCTCTTGACTGCATGGTCAAGTTGGACACCTTGATGCTGTCACCCTGAAAGTCCTGACTCCAGTGACTGGGATGACAGATGGAGTGATTTTGGAGGGGCAAAGTGACTTGTGCTGACCGAGGTTTGACCTGGAGCTCTCTTGAGCCTGCAAAGAGAAGCTTCCCTCTTCCCTTGCTCTTGCGTGCAGCTCACTCCTTAAGCAGAAAGGGCCATTTCCAGAAGAGCCTGCGGAAGTAAGGCCATTACAACCTGCAATTGTTTTAGTGCTTTCAAAAAAAACACCCTTTGCAGACCTTTTAGCACCTCTCTGGTTCCCTGATCTCTGTTTTGGGGACTGCCAACCCCAACTTGGGGCACCACCACCTCGGAGTAAATGATAGCTGGTGTGAACTTGTGGTAGAAATTGTATGAGGGCTGGTTAAGGATCATAAGATCATTTCTCCATGCCCTCTGAAGCACTTGCTTCCCTGGACAGTCATGCAAACCTTGCTGCAGCTCTGCATCCTTCCAGCTGGTACAGAATTACTGTCTTCCACCTCACTTCTTTGCCTGCAGCTCTAAGCACCGAATGTCCCTGGGGGAAGCAGAGGGACACGTGGTAATTAGCTGCGTTGCAAGGCCATTGAGCGGCCGAGAAGTGGATGATGAATGTGTTTGTGCCAAATGTTATTGCCATTGCACAGTCCTGCTTCTCAGACCTTATTTACACAGTCCCCAGAGCTGCTGCATATTTAATAAACACAGGAAATCAGAAGAACTAGTGACCGACATAGAGTCAGTTGCAGGAGGCGTAACTGATAAACTAGGGGCCTTCTTTACAGCAGGGATTTGCTTCAAACCTAACTCCTGACACTGGAAAACGTCAGGGCGAGGGAGGGAAAGGAAAATTAAAGGTTACCCCAGTTAAGTTCACTCCTGCTAGAAGCCACAGTGCAAGCTCTGCACTGAGCTTTATTTCCTTGCCCTTATTTCAAATGCAAAGGGATGCAAAAAAGGATGCAGAGACCTTTCACTGGGAGCTAGGCAGTTATGATTATAACCTCCTGTGTGACACGGGACAGCTTTGGACTTGGCTTTGCTTTGGTGGAGGGGAGCCTCGTGCTGGGGTTTCTCCTGGGGACCATGAGGTGCTAGCAGAGATCTAGTGAAACAGGCCTGCTGTGCCAAACCCTGGTCAAACCTGTCTTGTGTGGGCAGAGATGCCATAGCTGGTGCCCAACAGCAGTGTGTGGGTGTCCCTATCGGGGGAATCACCCACCTGCTCCCTTCGGGTGAGGACCAGCTTGAGTTCCTGTGAGTGCATAGACACAGTCTGTGAGCTGGGACCCAGCTCATTCAGATTTGAGCTTTGAGGTTGGAAGGAATCCTTCCAGTTGGTATCTTTTATCAGGAGTTTCATAGCTGGTAAGTTCCTAGGTTATATCCATTCCTGGGCTATTTTGATTAGTTAGTCCAGAAGAAGCCCAAGGATGGTACCTTCTGCAGCTCCTGGATGGACTGGGAATGTTATAAGGCAAAGACAAATTCCTTGCTTGGGCACTAATGTTTTGTTTGCTTTAAATGAAAGCATTTTCTAATAACACATGGAAGAGACACTGAAAACCTGCAGCACAAATAGGCACTAAGGAACAAATAGATTGTGTGAAAAGAGGACACGGAGGTCCCCAAGTGGTTGTCCCCACCTTAAAACTCTGACAAAATGCAGAGCTTTCTTGCAAAGCTGGCATGTGCTGGAGAGGACCCCTGTTCTGCAAAAGAAACTTTACCCATTTCCTAGTGTGCGGGGAATATGTCTTTTAAGGCTGCAGGGAATGACTTCTGAGGAAGAAAAACAAAAAAAGACTGACTGATTTATTTAGAAAGAACTGGAAAATGTCACAGGGCATAACGATATTTATAGCTGGGCGCTTTTCAGTGTCTTGAGACCAGACGGGACTAGGGATAAGCATGCAAAAACGCTCGTGTGGCTTTCTCCATAGTTCTAAACAAGGACAATCAGCAGACATCCTACCTGGAAGTGTGTACTGGCCCAGTGGAAAACCCAAAAGAAATTGTGCTGAGTATTGCAATGGGCTGTCAAAATATTTAGGTATTTCTGTGTCTATCCAAAGACTGGCGCTGCTCAGCTCCAAACCCAAAATTGATGCAGGAAGCAGGGAACCTCTGAACTACCCAGAAGGTGGAGACTATCATGGTGCAGAACTGTGTTTTGTCTGTAAAATATGTATTTTTTTTTCCTGGCATATCCTCGATTGCACAATGAAAATGCGTGGTGGTACTATTCTATGTCTATTGTTCTATGTTTATTATTCCTTAAGCCCCTGAGCATATCCACTGCAAATCATATTTACCCGGGGGCAAGCAGGAACGTGGTCTAGCAGAGCACTTACATTTAATAAAGTGCTGCATTTTTGCACCAGGCTTGCGAGCAGCGTTGGAGCGCGCGTGGTGCCGTAAATGCCATGTGGCGTTCCCAAGGCTGCGGCGTCTTTTAAAATCATTCAAACGTGGCCTTGATACAATAGCCGGCAGTGAAGGCTGCCAGGGTTTTCTTTCTGCTGAAGGTTTTTTTTTAGGAGAAAAACATGCTTCCCACACACACACAAAAATCCAAAAATCAGATTTTTGATTTAAAAAACAAATTCCCACCAGGAAGAAATATACCAGCGCTTTTCACTCTGGGTTAGTGAAACATTTTGTTGTTCAAATGGAATGAGAAGATTTCAGCTGAGGAGTAATTCATGTTTACTGCCTGCGAGGCAGCCCCTGACCTGGACTACGTCCCCAAGGGTGGGCTTTGGATTTGCTCCGGTGAGAAAGGCCGGGATACGGTCTGGGCAGGACACCTGGTTTGAGGGAAAGACAAAGTGAGAGCCATCGCTACTCATGTGGATTCCGTTCAATGTAGAACTAACCAAAATAGGAAGCAAAAGGGAAATTGTTCTTTTTGAGCAACCTCATTATTGGTAAACTCCCACATGCATTTAATATTCTCGTAATTTCAGTTTCATAGGCAGGGAACCTGGTGTTTATCCAGGATTATTTGTAGGATTACTGGGGTGCACATATGCGTGTGGATGTCTCTGTAGTGGCAGCGAGAGCCCTTCGCGCCACAGGAGATCTGCGCTACGAAGGACCTTGCAGTCTCCAGAAGGAGTTCTCACCTAGGGCTAACCTCTAGGACTGAAACAAGAGGATGTTTTGCTTCAGGCTGCTAAAGGGGAATGCTACCCTGGAAAATTTTTAATTTTAGGTGTTGAAATTCAGCTATTTCCTGTGCTATGCATTTGTGTGACACGTACATGACATAATTGAAACTTCTGGAAACTCTTATAAAAGTATCCCCCCTCCCCTCCCAATGCCATAGAGGTTGGAAAGCCTTTTGGAAAGTTGTTTTAGAGTGGGTGGGATGTGAAATTAATGCACGCATGTATAAGACCCGTTTGCCAGGCGGGAAGGTTAGGTGTTGCTCTGCTTGGTCATTCCTCGTTACGGTCAAACCTTGCTTTGTGCCAAGGCTCTGTTTGTGTGGCTGAGCACTTGGCTATAAATCTTCGATAAAACATGACGTTCGGTGCAAGCGAGTGTTTCCTCTTTGCTGGTTCCCACTGACAAAATACTTGCTGGAATCCTTGTCTATGTGCACGCTCGGCTGTGCTCTCCAAGCCGCCTGCCAATTAGACCCATGATATCTGCCGTTATTAATAGAGCTGAATGACTCTTAAATGAGCTTTAGATAAAGCTGGGAAGATAGCTTTGAAGGATAGAAGATGCTTGTAAACATTGATCATGTTTTTCTGGTATGTTGATTTGTGAGGCATTTTGTTCTAAAATCTGCTCCAGCTCCCTGGCTGGCTGGTGTCTGCTGCGGATGATACATGAAATGTCTCCCTGGATGCGTGGTGCCAGGGTGGGTGAGATGGGAGTTGGGCGGGAGATGTAGTCATCCAAGGGGATCAGTCTAGGGAAAAAATGAGGAGCATGTGGGAGAGTCAACTTTCCATTAGGTAATACACTGACAGTGTAACTGAAGTGGATTTTTTAGAGATACATTAAAATATATATATTTTAGATAATTCCAACAGAAATGGAACATTTCTATTTGGCTTAAGCTTGTCTAAAAGGAAATGTTGGCTTTGGTTTGCCAAAAAAACCCCCAACATTTATTTGGAGAAAAAAAAAAAAAAAAAGGGAGGAGGGGGGGTTCATATGACATTTTAAATTTTGTAGAAAGTTTATTTTGTATCAGAAAGAAAAGATTCCAGGAGAAGATTATCAGCTGATTCACTGTGCAACCTGGCCTGGCTGCTGGGAAGGAACAGCAGGGACCGACTTTTCCGTCTTTTAAGTCTTACAATTCCCCTTTGCCACGTGCTGATTCACTTCCTACCAGTGGGTGCTCTTCTGCCCGGAACGGCCGTTTCTATACGCTTTCACTCGCTGCTGCTTTTTGTTTCAAGGAAAGTTGTTCTAAGCTTTTAGCATCCCGCTAGGCATGGAGAAAGGCTCTTTTTAAAAAGTCCCCCCTTG
Organism: Tinamus guttatus; assembly: GCF_000705375.1. The sequence continues at coordinate 104,233 of NW_010586979.1, read as the reverse complement.
GCCTGAAACAAGCCCGAGTCTTCTTTTCCAAGGGCTGCAAAAAAATACCCTCTGCTGCCCCCGAGTTATCTTTGTTTGGACTCCATGGGGCAGCCTGTGCCGTCGCTGCTGGTGGTTGGTGCCCGATAACGCTGTGTGTCACAGCCCTGGGACGGGGCACGTTCTGTGCTGAGCATGGACAAACGGCCTCTTCATGGGGAACAAAAAATGCCCTTCCTTTTCCAGTGACCCTCTAAGGAAAACACAGCTGTGCCCTGGGGTGATTTTCCAGTGCAGCATCGTGGTGGGTGGCAGCGGGATTTGCTGGTGGTGCTCCCGCCCCGGGGCTGTGCGGGTTCCCAGGGTGGCTTGGGGGATGCAAGGCAATGCAAGGAGCAGTTGGATATTATTGGAACGTCATAGGACATGGTGGTGCCTTTTGGGCTGTGTCTGGGCCTGCTCCTACTTCTCGGCCTCCTGTGCTTGGGCTTGCAATGGGTGCAGGTCATGGGTGCCAGGGGGGCCCGTGACTCAGATCCCATGGTGGGTGCGGACTGAAGTTGATCAAAACTCCCTAGCGCCACAAAGACCTTGTCACTCTAGGCTGCCCCTGGGGACCTTACTTCACGGGTTCTCTTTAAAGCAAACAACTGAATGACACAAACATCTCATCCAGCAACACGTGTCCCCTGCTCTGCTCCATGACATCTTGTGCAGGGCAAGTGGGCCATCGGGATCTGACGTGACTCCCAGAAGGAATCATTAAGGTCCCGTGGTACCCCCAGCTCTCCACAGGATGGGGACCTCAGGGAAAAGGGACTTAGCAAAGCTCTAAGGTACATTACCAAAGTGCTTGCTGGTGCCCAAGCTGGAGAACCCGAATTGTGTGAAAACGGTCCTGAGTGGTAGTATGGCTGAAGGAAAGCACAGAGGTAGTGGTAGTTTCCATGCAGCTCTTCAGTTGTTTGCTGTAATTAAAAGTTTTTATCAGTACGCTACACATTTTCTCCCTAAACTTCTATTTCTTTTCATCTTCAATAAGGAGGTTCTGTTCGAAGAGAATAAAATCTGTTTTCATTTGGGGGCAATAAGTAACTGGACTTTTTAGGTTTTTTTTTCTTATTTCTTTCTTTGCTTAAAATTACAGTATTTTGGGGATCAACTACAGAAATAGCCCTAGGTCTAGATTTGGAAGGCACCAAGATCCCTGAAGGACCTCGATATATTTCAGTGTTCAGAGAAACAGTGTTCTGTGTGAAGAGAAGTCCCTGTTTCTCAGTCTTCACTCCTATTAGAGCAAGGTTTCCCATGCTTGTAAAGATGAAAAATCGAGCAGATTTTTGTGGTGGGGGATGACACTATTCATAGATACCATGCCAGACCACAGCTATGTTTCTGTGTGCAATGTGCCTGTTGGCATATTGGCAGAGAAGATTCTGAACTACCTTGAGGGCTAATACAAAATTAACTGCACGTTGGGGTGTCCGTGGGGCTGAGAGGAGGTCTGGGTTATTTAGGAGGCTGCGACTGTCCCAAGGACAGCTCTTATCAGGAACAGGAGGTTGTTACAGCAAACACTGGACTTCTTGTCGGTTCAGAGTGCACCTCCCTCGCAGCAAAATTCACGGAACAGATTGTCCTGGTCATGAATTGAAGGACACTGACCCGAGAGGCAGCGTTTACAGTACGCTGCATCTCTCCAAGGCCTTGCTGATAGGGATGCTGGCACGCGGTTTGTCTGCTGTATAACTAACTTTCTCCTCTTCGACCCTTTCCCGAGAGTCCAGCAGCTTCATTATGATTTCTTCGCTTCAACTTGCAGCTTCGAGTTTGGAAATTCATACCTCCATCCTCTTTTCTTCAGAGCTAATGTTCCCTGTTTGTCCTGTTTGGGCAAGAACTGCACAATTCAGTGTGATATCCAAAAGGCAGATTTAAACTCACATGTTTCCAAAACTCTCTTTGTGCTCACTGTCTGTGCTATCCTCCTGTTCAGGACTGTAAGACTGAGTGCCAAGATATCCCGAACGACTTGCTTTACAAAATGTTGCCTTTTAAAAACGAGGTGTGATCTTAAAGGAAAAAAAAAGTGCCGGGTCTCAGGAAATGATCAGGCTTACATCTTTTCCTATTACTAACATGGTTTTAAATTGATATTGCTTTGATAAAAGCTATTAGTAACAAGTTGGAAAACAGGAGGTCAAAGCTCCCGGAATTTTTGTTTGGCTGTGTCTAATCAAACCTGCACTTTGCCCCAGGTATCCTAGGGCAGGATATGGATGAACTTCAACCTGCATGGATTTACTTTGGCACAGAAAGGATAGCCTTGTAGCCATCATTATTAGTTTCTATTTTTATAAACTGGAAAAATAGGGTTGATTTTGAGAAAATATGAACTCAAAATTTCTGCATTTTTTTTCCACTAGGAGATGGGCTGTTTTTTGGGGCATGTGGGAGAATGCAGGCAGTGAGGGAGCCTTTCAGTTCATTTCCAAGGCTGTACAGTGTTTTCTCCCCCTAAAAGGAGTTTTGTTGAGAGTTGCTTGTTTGAGCCAGATCAAAGACTAACGCTTATCCTGACTGGTAATTGTGTAACGAAGATAGCATTTGTGCCCTTCCTCCTTTGGTCCTGGTGGCCTTTGGCATGAGTTACATGTCAGATTCATGCCCCTGCATCCACAGACAGAGGCTTTAGCTACTCTCCTTCAATCCAGTTTCTGGGCAAAAGCAAAATATTCCAAGGCAAGAAATATTTTCAGACGTCAACTCTACTGCACCCAAGAATCAAAGCTGCTGGTTTTGCAGAGCCTTGGCCTAGCTGCCCCTTCCATGCATATCCTCGATGGCACAATGAAAATGCATGGTTACTCTTCTATACTGACCCCCTCTTTGTGGGGCCTGTCTCACCTTGCTCCCACCAGTGTGTGATGCTGTGGGTTTTGTGCAACGCTGCGGGGAGGAACACCCACAGCAAAAGCTGGACATGCTGCAGGGAGCAGCGCAGGGCTCTGCTGCAGCATCTTTGACTCGAATTCTGGGCTGCAGTGCAGCCTGTCGTTTCCCCAAGACTTTCTTCTCTGGGGCCACACACAGAAAGGGGAGGAGGTGCAGCTGCTGTTTCCTTTGGCAGAAACTCTGACTGTTGGTCTGGCTGCCCGTTGTTTGTGCACAGGAACCGCACAAGAAGCCATAGGGCTAGGCTGGGAGAAATACCCTCTGCATCATTGTGCAGCCTGTTTTTGGAGCTGGGGCATAAATCAGCTGCAGGGATGCTCTACTTGGCCACTCTGGTGTTGCATAGGCAGGAGCTTTGGCTCCAGGCCACCACTTCTGTATGGGACAGGGCACTTGCAGCTCTTGATGCTGGTGATCAGATGGAGACCTGGTGGAAATGCACAGACCTCATGTGGAAACTGGTGAGAGATGAATTCAGCTGTTGGCTGCCGGTTCCTCTTGTTGAACAGGATCTTCTGACGCTCTCCTCAAGCACTATAACTAGGTCAGCCTGGGAACAGGGCCTTGATCAGTGCTACAGATGTCTGTCTCTTCATTTCTTCTTTTCCTTTCCCAATGTTGAATCCTTTGTTTAGGTTCTCCCTAAAATCCTGGGAAGGGAGGGAAAAAGAGAAAGACCTAGACTTGTCTCACCACTCCCAGTCCTTTGCCTAATCACCTTGGAGCCATATATTGTAAACAGATCACCTCTGCAGTCAGAAAGAAATGTCCTTTTTTGCAGTGCTGCCTTGAGCACAGGTAATCAGGAATGTAGTGTGGGAGCCTCTTCCAGTACCCAGGCCATGAGAAGGTTTTGGGTCCCATACAAGGAGTTTGGAGATGAAAGTGATTCCATTGAATCACTTAAGATGCAACTCCTCTGTCTGTCCCTCTTTGGGTAGATCTTGGAGTTTGAATCAAGCAAACTTCTCTCAGCTGATTGCTTGTGCCCCATTTGGATGCATGAGGAAGAGAAATGAGACATTGCGTCTGAGTTCACTCCCAGGCAGGAACCAGTTCCTCCCGGAGGCCCTTGCACATTGCCTAACTCTTCTGCCTTCCCTGGAGTTACTTATGATTTATACATTAATAAATGAGTATGAAGTGATTGGGGTGTAGGGATAGGACCTCAGGACAAAACTGACTTCTGATGCTTCTCTAAATGCATTTTCTCAGCTCGTTCCAAAATCCTAGGTCCCTCTGGGTGTCTGTCCTGTTGGTGAGAAAACTGTAAATTGCAGAGGGAGAGGCTCAAAAAGGTGGAGATCAGGAAGGGGAACTGTGCAGGGGGTGGTGGATGAGTGAGGATGTTCTGAAGCATATTATAATAATGCAATCTGGCTAGTGAGAGGGAGAATGAATCAATGTCACCTTGAGTAAGCATGGAGATCAGCCTGGCCACATTCCTGAGATAGCTGTGTGAAGATCTGACAATGTTATTCATGATGGGAGACTTAAAACAGAGTCCAGAATCAAGAGTGTAACCCAACCTCGGGAGCAGTGGGAACATGAATAAGATCAAGGTCAACTCAGGAGGCTGCAAAAGGAAGGTCAGATCGGGTTCAGCAAGTGCAGAGCAGCTCAGGCTAATTCCTCTGTCATGTCCATATCTGTGAAAGCAATTGTTACTGCTCAGTCTTGGCAGCGTGGTCCATCCTATGTAGCATGAAGTCCCTTTTTCTTCAGAGATCAATTGCTGGAGGATGGGAACAAGGAAAGCAGGAACTGCAGCAACTCAGTAAAAGAAATGGCCTCTCTGTGCTCTTTGAAGATTGCCTAGCACTTGCTTTACAGCTAGACCTTCATGGTGCCCTAATACTAGAGAACAACTTCTATTTTAGCAAAGGCCAATACCTTTATATGGCTTTATAGTCATTGTATATTAGATTGCTTTGAATAGGAGCTATCGGGGGGGCCTTAAAAGTCTGGCATGCTTTCTCTTGGCCACAGTCAGGATGTGATTGAAGAAGATACACTCAGTGTGGGAGAGATCCCTGTGTGGGGTCCTAGGAGCCATCTTCCTATGGCAGGAAGATTTGGCTAACTGCTACCCACATGGTAGCCTCTTGGCAGGGGCTGTAAGACTATCAGCAAAAGCTCACAGGTCAGTCCCACTTGAAAGGTTTGATAAACACGGTTATCTCTGCTAAGAGAATGAAGCCTTCTCAGCTCCCTAAGTGCTTCCAGAATGCTTTGTTGCTTACAGGAGGAAAAAAATCTCAGCCCGTTTCTAATTGTCACGTTCAAGTCTTGTGCAGGGAGAGATGTGTTCCATATGGTGATCATATCCGAGCTGCCCTGCTTGGCACAGAAGGCAGTTGATGGGAAAATGATACATTTAATAGTATGGATGTCATAGCACTGGAGTCGTTTTCTTAATCTTGGAATTGGAAATAAATACAGAAAATAAAGAATATACAGTTGGCTGCGGATGATTCAGAGTCTTCATGCTTTCCTTCATTGTGAGGAGATGGAGGGCAAACATATGGAGAAGGTTCTCATTTTCAGGCTGAAAGGGATGTATCTGAGCTGGTTGTAAGTATGTTGGGTTGAGTTTATGGAGATTTCAGACAGCTAAGGATTTGGGCCCTCCTTATTAAATAGGATTCCAGAGTCTCTCCTTGGTTCCAAGAAAACACTTTTTGATGTGTGGAATTGGACTATAAAACCAAAGTGAGAGCTGTCCTGGGCCAAGAACTTATCCTTTTTCTGCTCGTGGTCAATGCAGTGTCTTTAATTTTGACTAAAAATTGCACACATTTGATCAGCTCTTGTTCTGGCCGCAATGCTTTCCACCTAAAAACACTTTTTTCTCCCCCATTTTTGCAGGCTTTTATTCAGGATCTTTATTACTGGATTTGCTCTCGCCCCTTTGCGAGGCAGTACTGTAGCACCTGTCTACTGGGGCTATTCACTGGTCATCCCTATCCTTGTTGGAGGCTGAGGATATTGGGACAGTTTGACCATGGGATTGCTATGTTTAGATAAAAACTAAGGTCCATAGGGTGGAGCAGGGACACTGCTATGCTTGTGTTTCATGAAACAATCCTTCACAAAGGCTCAGGGAAGAGCTTAGGTAGGAGAACAGCAAGCTGTGAAACTCAACATCTTGACCCAACATCCAGCACCCAACGGTGTTTTGTATTTGTTGAGGGTTTCCTATGGGGCCCTTGTCAAGTCAGCCCAGCACCTGTGGAGGTTGACATCTACCTGTCACCACTGTGGTGTCCTTGTGGTTAAATCCAATGCTTATTAGAAATGTTGGATCTACCACAGACAGTATTGTGTGCTGGGTTTTCACATGCCTTCCTGTTCATCAGCCTCACGGGAAGTGCGACACGAGTTCCAGTCAGCAACCCTGAAAAACAAGAAATACAGGTAACTCCCAAATCTCTGGGAAGAAATATCCAAGAAAATCCAGACAAATTAGTCTTCCTGTAGCAGCTCCTTCTAACAGATGAAGATATAAATTTCTTAGGGAAAGTAGAAATGTGATTACCTGCAACCCACAGTGATTTCATCTTGGTTTCTAATAGTGATTTGTTTGAGTACTGGAGTGTGAGGTTCAGCTTTATTTCCAAGTTGTTTACTACACCAAATTCACCAGATATCTGTATCAACATCTTACACAAGTTTTTTTTTGGTCTTGAGATGATTCATAACCTTGCTAGTAGTGTTAATAGAAATAGCACTCTCTGACTTTCAGACTGGTTACTCTCAGCTTACCTGAAACCTTCCTCTCAAACAGAAGTCAACAAGGAGCTTACAAAAAGATAGGGATGGAAAATGCATCTCTGCCTGTGTCATCATCTCCATGAGCTGCACTCTTGGATATTCATCCCCAGCCTCGAAGTGTGCCTATCTGGCTCAGAGAAGGTGTTCAAGGGCATTAGCTCTGCATGTGCCTGGTTCACTGCTTTTTACAGTGCTCATAGCAGGCGTCCCTGTTTCTTCAGCTCAGTGGGCTAAATCCTCAGACCTCTCTCTGACATTGGGCCAAATTTGGCACAGGAAGCAGGGCAGCTGCAGGGAGTGATTTGTCTCCTGTTTGTCACATTTTGTGAAAGGCCTTCCCACAATAATATCGGTGACCCGCCTCCTCGTCTCCTGCCAAATGCCTCATATTCATCCACCTGGATTCATTCTGCTCTAGATCCTTAGAGCTGTTTCCTGGGAATAGTGAATGACATTGCTCTCATCCTTTTCCTTTCGAATGTCCTCCCCTTTGGTACTGGCTCTATTTAATATTTCATTCTGCATTTTCATAGCTAGGCACTTATACACATTAATTATTAAATGGCCACATTTCTTGAAATAAATGTATAGATAAAGACAGCTGCTGTATTTCTTTTTTCTAAGAAAGGTATTCACTAATCACGATAGACTATTCTTATGACTTTCAAAAAAATCTGAAAAGTCTCATTTTTTTTTCAATATTTTGAAAGATTTGCTTTCTTGTTCACTGCAGGGTAGCACCTTTGTAGGCACTCAGTGTTGAGCTAACCTCGTTCTCACTGAAGTCCTTAAGAAAGTAGGTCTGATCTGGCTGAGCCATTTCAAATATCCTTCCCTTCCCCCTTCAGAATCCAGCAGTGCAGCAATATTTCCAGGCTTTCAAGAGCACCTACGTCAGGAGAACTGGAAGAGCTTACTTTTTAACCACATTTGCATTACTTTGGAGCAATTCTATAGCCTCAGTTGAGGGTGCTCCAGAGACACAAAGCATGTGAAGGCAGAATATGATCCCCTCCAGCTAACTAAAGATGTCAGATTCTCCCTTCTCCCATGAGACAGCTTGAGCCAGACTGGCAGACCACAGTGGGAATCATGGTGGGATATGCACTGCTGAACAGACTTTTTCATTAGTTATTAATGTAGATGGAGAATAAGGAGGGGTAGGGGAGAAGGGGCTCATCAGTAGGATGGGAGATCCCAGCTCAAAAGCTGCAAAAAGCAGGTGATATTGCTGTCAAACAAAAAAATCCTCATTTAAGCATTGTGATTACTCTGATATCTCTGTTTTGGGGTGTGTGGCTATTTCAGACTCCTTACTGTCTGGGATAGCAGGACATTGTCTTCCTATATGGTTGGTGGAAGGGGGAGCTGACTGAGAGTCTGGGGTTGCTCCACAGCACCAGTTGCAGCATATATGCTATATACCAGTTAAGATGCCTTTGCTTTGAAGAATGGCAGCTTCACTTCCACTTTATAATTGATATTACTCAGATCTTTGACACTGAGAGAATACAACCTGGTCTTCTGAGCCTGCCTCCTCTACAAACTCAATCTTCTTTTCTTCTGGCGGCATTTCTCCTCATCTCTCCAGGCATTGTGTTAGCCTGTCTTACTGCCTATGCCTCTATAGCCATGGTGATCTTGTTACTGAGCTGTTGGGAAGAATGGATGGGGATCAGGACAGGTTCTGGTGACTACAGAAGACACCTCAGTTGCTTTCCTGGAATCCTGAGTTCACCACGAGCAATCAACCTCCTTTCATTAGTCACAGCAAGATTGAGCAGGATGGATTTGCTCATGGGTGGAGTTGGAAGAAAGTAATAATCTCCTTTTAATGAAGAGAGTGCTTTGGTTTGCTGTGTCTGGCAGACTGTTTTCATCTTTTGTATTTCTAGTAGTTGGCATCCTGGGCAAGACTGAGGGACTTCAGTTTGGGAGTGGCAGGCATGCACTCAATTTGCTGCCTACCACTGGCAGAGGATCAAGGCTGGAATTTTCATTACAATTGCTTTTCCTGCCAGAAAGAAGCACTTTGATTTAATTCTGGTGGCTTCTTGTTCAATGCCAAGCTTGGAACGTGATGCTCTGATGTCTTCCAGCTTCTTGAAGTAACCGCAATGTCCTGCCGAGGAAATATATATTTATACAAAAGAGGATTTGCATTTAAGTTATGGAGCCACTTTATTAACAGCAATTGCAATAGGTGGATGCTATGGTTTGGGATATAAGTCTGTCTCCTCCTGTAATCCTATGTACTCCATGCTGATATGGCCAGAATTTCATGATTCCTCCATAACTATTCTTGGAAGGCTCATTGTGTTAAAAAGAAACAGCCACCATGTTGCTTATGCTTGGGAAGAAGATAAGGGTTGCTAATAGAACTGATCAAACACTCTCTGGCACCAACTTCGTTTAAGATGGAAGGTTGCTTTTCACAAGATGACATTTTTCTATAGAAAGCATCTGCTGTCCTCAAAACATTGTTTCCATGCCAGAACAATACCTCAAAACCCAATTGTGTTATTTTTTGGAGAAAAATCCAAAAGCTTTGGGGTTTTGGCAAAAGATTTTAAGGATTCAATTGAAAAAAAAAATGTTTTCTAAAAACCAAGACGCCCAAACATATTTTTCTTTCTAATTCTGTTTAAAAATGAAGAGAAAAATAGTTTTTGACCATGTTTTTCATGTGACAGAGGGGACCCTTTTCTCCAACCAGCTGTAGATGCTAGCAAAAAAAAAAAAAGAGGAATATTAGTGTACTAAAACACACATTCTGTCGTAAATCATGCAAAAGGGCAGTATCTGTTGCCAGAAATATTTCAGCCAAAACTTAAAACTTTTCACAAATTCTATGAATTTTGTTTAGGGCTAAACATTAAGCATTTTCTGTTTCTGAACCCTGACACACAAGGGGCTGTGCTGTGCTTCTCTCAGTACCAACAGCAGAGGAATGAACTTGGGGCCCATAACAGCTCTCCTGGATTGGGTGCAGTGGGCTGGAGAGAGCATGGAAGGAGTGACCACATGAACCTGGAGCGAAAAATTAGGGAAAGCGGGTGTGAAACAGGGTCACTTGTTTAAACCAAGTGAACTGGTGTACACAGGTCTTCAGAGGTCTTTTGCCCTGGTGTGTGGAAGGCCACAAAGCAACAAATAAAGGCTTTGGAGTTGCTACAAACCAACATACAATATGAAAAGAACAGATGAAATAGAAGGTAAGAAAGAAATGTTTGGCATTGTGAGAAGTTTAGTTTTTGATAGGGCTCACACATTTTCTATGTGCACTGTCATTTCCATTCATTCTGTATTGACCATTGTATTATACCAAATATTAATATATTAATATATTCACAGAGTGTCAACATTTATATATAATACAATTAGTGTTTTAATACAGAAGTCTAAATGAAATGGATCAACATGACATTTGAAACAAAGTCTCTTGACACTATTGAAAAGAAATGGAATTACAGAAGAATTCCTACCTATCTTACTATCTCTTCCATTCTGGATCAGTTCTCCATGTTGTCATTCCAGATGTGGAATGACATTCCAAATGTGGTCAGCCTTCATTAGGTCCATTGGCCACATTTGTAAGACTGGCTGCATTCAAGTCACTTTTTTAAGTGAAGCATCTATAGATCTTGCTTGAGCTTCATCTCCACTTAACAAGTAGGTTGGAGATCAGGACATGATTATGCCTAAGAAATAAGAGGTGTCTGCTTTCCCATGTACATCCTCTATTGAAGGTTTGCTAACCCATAGCTTAGTCTCTGGAAAGCAGATACTCCAGAAGTCCTAGGAAGTCCCAGAAAAATCAAAGACAACCTTTTCTATGATTTCCTTGTCCCTTTCTTTCCTGTGCCTCCACCCTTACCTTCTTCCTAAAAGCTCCATTATATTTTCTCATCTAAATCACTTCCTGTCCATTGGTATAGAAATATCTTGGATTTACCAACAAATGCCATCTAGAATTCACCTTTGATCCTACAAGACAGTCTTAAAGTGGTTCTGTCTTGAGAAGTCTTTGCCTCCAGCTAGGGCTGTTGCACTGCCAGATATTGCTGGACATGTCCTCTTGTATCTGGTTGGGAGCATCAGACCTTCGGGGCATGGTCTTTAAGGCTGAACTGATCAGCATATTTGCAGTGTATACAACATGGACACACATTTTAGGATGTCTGTAGCCCACCCACACAGAGCCATAATACAGGTTTCAGTGCACCTTGGAGGGGTTATTCACTGTGAGCTGTATGGTTCAAGCACAGATATATGGTCATACTGCCCATGAACAAGCCCACTTTACTCTGCACTAGGAGTAAGATACTCTCAAGACAGGCACAGTTTCCACTGAACTGTCCAATCTCTTCTAAGTCAAATTGCTGTTTGACTAGATCACCTAATTTTTATTATTTGCACCCCCAACTGATTGTAATTACATTTGCATATATGGTATACACATGTAGAGAGATTTAATCAAAACGTAGTTGCCAAGTGGAGAAGGGGAGACCCAGTGAGTGTGTGTTCATCAGAAAATCATTATTAAAGATCTTATAAGTTGGCCAACTTCATTTCAGAATTGAAAGTGAGGGGTTTTTTTTTTGTTATCCCATTGAATATTTTAAGTCATTTCAGATGCAAGAGCCAAAAATAAATCAGTGCCAGCATGCAGAAATATGAGTTGCGAGAGTGATGATGATGATTATTTATTAGATTGTAGGGAAGGATCTTGGAAGGTTTGTCTTGATGGGTGAGCTACAGGAATATGAGCTCTGTAATAAGGGTGATGGTGCTGAAGGAATGGCATTCACATTCAGACACTGCTTCTGATTCTCCACCTCCTTTTTAATTTCTATAGAAAGAGAAGTGGAGGAAAACCTCAATATATCTGTGTAATAGCAACCTGCAAAGTGGTCTACTGAAGTGTAGTGTTGGATTGGAGGAGAGGAGAGAGAAAAGTTGTGCAGATCCTGCAGGTCTTTGCTTGTTCTGTGGTTTCAGATGGGGAGAAGTTATCTGAACCCTGCACTATCCATGACATGGAGATGCCATTCCAGAATGGGTGTACAAGGGGTTAACAACATGACAGCTGAGAGGCACCTCTCCAGGCTTCCCCTCTCAAAACTGTTTACAACACCTGTGAGAGGAGAAAATGGGGAATTAACTGGCAAGGAATGTAGGAATCTGAGGGGAGCCAAAGCAACCAATGAAGTATCTTTTTACTCAGTCTACCTCAGTAAAACAAGTTGCAAGTCTTATCTTTATTATTTTAATCACAGGATGCACACCTCACTGTGGTTATATGTCTTACAGTAATATCAGCAAGACAATTAAGAACATTCTATGTGCTTCTTGGATCTTGCTTCTGGTCCAGGTGTGTCACCAGAGGAGAATTTCTTCTCCTCACCATAGCTGAAGGATGACTAGGGCAGAGGAGAGAGAGTGGTAAAGTGACCTCCTTGGTGAGACTAAATTAAGCCAAATCAAATGTATTTTATTTAACCACTTGTTTGCCAAATTGCTCCCAACAGGGCTTCATTCAAAGAGTGAGACAAGAAGAGACCTAACAAAGCAAGCAGAATTTTCTATAGACTGGGCAAATGAATGGAGGAGTTTTCTACGGACTCCAGTGTAGATACATATATTTATTAGTATTAATTGTGCAGAACTGAGGTCACAGTGATGGCCTGATAGGTGCCTGGCTGACTGGAGAGATAGATGTGCCTACCTGAAGATGCTAATAATAGTTCACCCACATATATGACCTGTGATTTCAGCTGTGGTAATTTGTGGTAGTAGCAAATGTTATTTCAAAGACAATGTAGACTCTGGTAGGGGAGGTTGCTGATTCCCTTCACTAGAGATAAATGAAGGTCACAAGCACAGAAAAAACAAGATGAATAACTAATATGTAGAGCTGGCTCCAAACTAAGTTCATATTAGGATTGTTTTGGTACAGTGTTGCTCACACAATGATATTTGAGAAGCAAATATTTTTCCTCAGCAGTGGTAAATCAGGCAGCACCAGAGATCATAGGTGGAGGAAGTTCTTACATTGCAGGTAGCACAGCAGACCCCATTCTGTAACAGTGTTTTTGGTGAGACCTCTATGAAGGGAGATCCAGATGGAAGTAAGAAAGAAAAATATATACGTGCCATCAATTAAACTAAGATGTCAGATGAACCGAAAGGCACAAAGTCCAAATTCTGCACGATAATGGGAGCCTCTGAAGTAGTTGCTTCACTTCTGCTATTTTTTGCTCCTTGTTATTTTTTCCAAGCCTCTGCCTGGCCAAGGTGAGACAACCGATCTTTGCGATTAATCTTTCATTAATCCAATGGCCTGTTTTGGTCCTCACTGTAATGTAGCACGTGAAGAATGAACCCTCATAAAAGCTCTGTCCTTCTTCTGATGGATGATGATGAACCTCAGGGGAGCATCTTGGCAAGTGGGTGGTTCGTGGAAATGCCCATGGGAATGAGACTTCCCTGGAGCTTGACCCACCCCCATGCTGGGATTCCCACAACTCTCCTCAGGGAAGGCTTTTTAATACCTGGAGAACAAGTAATTTGGTCAATTTGTGATTATTCAAGTAGGAGGTTTGTTGGGTACTGGCCAAAAGCTTATTGAATAAGAACAGCCTCAGAGGATTGTGGGGCAGAGCGAAAGATGAATGTAATCACTAGCTTATTTCTAAATTAATATTTTGTTAAGGGTTTGGGATAGAGTTTGCTTTCACCCATCCTCCTCCTTCCCACCCTCACTGCACGCACCACTAATCTGAGTTTGTTCAGCATCGAAGCGTGCTTCAGGTTTTACATGTGAGCGAGATTGTTAAAATCTGTGAAAGTTGGGACCGCTTAAAATCAGAGCAAAAAGGGGAGGAAAAATAGCTGGGAATGGGTGAACGTCATATAAATAGCAGTAAAATTGTTAAATCTATTTGCATTTCACACTCAATAATTTCAGACTCCACCTTGAGAGCTCTGCTTGAAAGTCAGCACTTTTAATTGTCCAGTAAATTTCCTTGCAGACAGCTGCTTCATAAACTGCCATTGCTGTGCACAGTGAAGAAAAACAGATAACTGATTTATCTTCAGATGGAGACCAAAATGGCCATTTGCGTGTCACTAGTTCCACCTTCTGTTTCACTTAAATCAACATGTGAGGGCATTCAGTAACAGATCTGCACTCTGTGCAGAGACCCTGACCTGCATGGCTCAGTGGCACCCACAGGCATATGTGCGATGTTCCTTTTCCACCACAACCTGGAATGGTCCCTGGAAGGTGTGTGGCTTGCACCAACTCCGGCCATGAGCTCACCGTGTCCTGCTGCTCCAGTAAATCACCCTCTGCTGCTCCGGGAATATGCGAGCTTTGGAACATGCATCCATAAAGTAATGGCTTATAATTCAATTAGGGCTCAGGAAAATCTGCTGAGTTATGTCACGTCTATTTAGCCTGACATCGGTTTCTTGGGGGTCTAAGGACATGGTCAGAAGGGAATTAAGCTTTATTTTTTCACTTTTGAGCTCCTTTATTATTAACAAAAATAGGACAAAACAAGAATCTGGACATAATCTTTCATGGGATTTTTGTAGCAGTTGTGAGACTGCTCAAAGTACTCAGAAGTAGAAGTAGAAAGTACCAGTCTGGCTTGATCCGCACAACAGTTTCAATGAAAGGGGACTCTGCTCACGTCTGCTGCTTATGTCTCATTTCAGACTCTTCATGGAGTTTTCGGTAAAGACCCACTTCTTTCTTCTCCTTCCTTTTCCTTTTCATTGTCTTTTCCCTCATTCCCATTTCCCTGTTGCCTCTTTCTCTGTCGCAGCCTTCCAGCCCACTGCCAATCACTGCGGGGATGACTGGTTGCCCCAAGCTCTCTCCTATAATTCTGTGACGAGCCCTAGTAACTGAACTGCCCAGCAAGTTAAAATTAATCCTGATAAGCAAAAGGAAAATGAATTTTTTTTTTAGCTATTTCAGTGGGAGAGATTTCGTGTGAAATCTCCATGACATCCATAAAGGCCTTAGGGAGCTTTCTCTTTCCAGGATTTATTTTTGTGCTTAGAGATTGCATTTAATTTTTGTTTGTTTTCCTCAAACTTTAGAGTAGATTCAAAAGAACAAATGCTGTCTGGGGGGCAGAATTACCTCAGATGGGACATAAATTTCCTTGAAGCCAAACAATAACTTATCAAAATTGATGGGAAAGTAGGCAATCTTTAGCATCGCAGGCTGCAGGCACTGCCTGGTGCTCCCATCCTGCTGATCCAGTCTCATCTGTCTCCAACTCATCACCTGGCCACAACTGCTGTTTTAGTCCAAGTTGTTTTATCCTTTTACTTGTTTTTACCTGGTTAGGTCTGAGTGGTCTAAGTTCATCCTGGGATGAGGAGCCATGGGAGAAATGACTGTGCTCCAGGACCCAAGGTGAAGGGGAGATGGCGAGTCCAGGATGGAATATCTTCTTGAGGGCACCTTCCCAAAACAAGCAGGTGAAGCTGGAGGAAGCAATGGGATTGGGAGGCCCAGGGCTGGGAAACAGCTCCTGTAAGGCAGTTTGGTGAAGAGAAAGTGAGGAGAGAGAGGCCAGAGGTGCATTGATTGTGTGAGAAGGATTCAGGGGTCTTTTTGCTACCATGGACCTGCTCAGGTTGCCTTCTTGTTGGCCTTATTTTCATCCTCTCCAGATGGACCAAAAAAAAAAGAAAAAGGAAAAAGAATATAAAGAAAATTACACATTTGGACTTTCTGCTGCTCTCTAGGGGCTGGTTGGGTGGAAAATCAGTTAAAGGGGGTGAAGGGGAATAGGAAAGTATGAACGGCCCCAACTCTTGACTAAAGGTTCTTGCATGGTCTCCTCTGGGCATCTTCGGCTGCTGAAAATAAGAGCTTGCTCTCCTATAAACATGCAAGCACACGCATACCTGTGTGCCTCTGAAAGAGGCCACTGGGACTCCGAATGGGGCTGCAGGCAGTTTGCATGCAATCTGTACATCTAATTTGCCTTTGCCCTGCAGTGACTGATGCAACATGAAAGTATGTGTGTGTGTAGTGCTAATGCCAGCAAGTGATTTTTTCTAATCAACAGCTTAATAATGGGGATATTACTGTTTCTTTATTCATTTTAAAAGGTCCCACATGATCACAAGGAGATTTATTTACCAGTTATTGTTTGGATAGGTATAGTAAAGTAACCACCAGCCTGGTCTATTGATGCATGTTCTTTATCATGCATTTAATAGTCTTATTTCTCTGTAATGAATGAGGCCTCCAGTGGGAAATAAATTGAAATGCCAGTTTGGGGATCAATCACGACACACATGCAGCCTCTATAACAGGAAGCTCGTGTTCTGAAGGTATTTTGAGGGAAGGCTTGGCTGTATTTCTTTACTGTAGGCTTTGGCTTCGTTAAGGTACAAATCTCCTAGAAAAAAATTATCGACTAGTTCTGGAGAAAAAAATCAGAAGTGGAATAAAATTTTAATAACAATATGTAGGGATGTATGGATGATAAAGATGCAATTTCCCATTGCTCTGAACTTCTGAAACATAAGACATTTGCTTCAGTGATAAATAATAGAAATGCAATGCCAAAGTGAAGTGCTCCAATGACAGGGCCTGCCTTCGAAAAGGAGTAATTGGTTCAATCCACAAAGGTTAAATGTACTAAATATTGTGTCTTTTTCATTTCTTATCCATATTTGGAGCCAGTTGGTTCACATACATCAGCTTTTATCCATGTCTGTTGAGCAACTGAGCCATGTCTCTGCCTGTGGGGAGGTGAAGGCTCTGAACTGATGGCTTGTCCCAGGGGATGGCACCAGTGGGAGCGTTGCCATGAACCGAGAGAGCAGGGAGCGCTGAGGGCAGGATGTTGGTGCCTGTGTCAGTGTGAGGTGACAGGACACGCGTGGCCACCAGCCCGTGTCCTCCCGCTCCTGAGTCCCAGGCTCAGCTCTGTGCCTGAGTGGCCTATCATGTCCATTCATACTTGCATGCTTTAAACATAGCAGCAGACTGAATGTCCGCAAGATCAGACCACACTTCCAGAATAGCAATAAAACGAAAATTAGAGGATTCGGGACCCCTTAGATGGGTAGCAGAGGAGAATTTACTTCGTGCTGCTGATCTTGACGGCGCTCTCATCCACTCCAGGGCTGCACTGGGCAGAATATGGTTTTGTATCCAGGATGTTTTATAGGTCTGATATAAAACTCATTTGAATCAATAATGTTTTCTTATTGACTTCATCGACTTGCAGATGAGGTCCAGGAGAAACAATGCCAAATTAGTTCAATATCAACAGGATGGGAATAGCTTCAGCTTGAGTTCGGGTGCCTCTGCCTGAGCTTGCTTGGAGCAGAGAGTTGCAGGCCTTGTGGCAAGGGTTCATTCCATGTAGTCTTTGTCTTTCAAAATAAGCTTTAAACCATATTATCTAATCTCAACCCATTGCCTAGGCTTCCTCTGGGATGAATGGGGAGAGATGAGCACCTCGTGAGGGCAAGTCACCTGTCCTGATTACCCCAGGTCCCCCCAGTGCCTTGGGGAGCACTGCCAACCCTTAGCCCAGCAATCACCTCTGCAGCTAGTAAGGAGCATGGACACTACTGCAAGTGTCAGCTATGAATGAGATCTTAATATAAGGAGGGAAAGAATATGTGAGATGTTAATTTGCTATAAAATATGTCCAAGTCCATTTTTTTTTTTTTCGCTTTTGCAAGGGTTTTTTAACTGGGTAGACTGAAGAGCTTTCCAGCAATAACGGGTCTGTCGTAGAGGTGATAGATATCGCTTTACTGATGGTAAAACGATATGAATCAGGCTTGTCTGCCAGCGTGATTACCTAATTGTACCGGGAGAGTTCAGCAAGGCCACTGCAGTGGCTCTGATTAGACAAAGTCTGTGGGTTATTCCATATCAGAGCCTTATCACTCAGGTTTCAAGGCTTGGGAGAAATATGTCTGTGCAGCTGTCAGGGACTGAATGAACTCAGCCTGGCAGTGGGAGACTCTCCTGCCAGTGCTGCGCTGAATACCCTTGAAAAGAGATGGGATATTAAAAAGCGGGGCACCTAGGAAAGGGAGGTGCAAGAGGTGAATGAATGGTAAGAGCTCTTATCGCGGCTTCGGTAATATTGATCTTGTCATTAATAATGTGACGAACCTTAAGTGAAATTCAAGTGTCACTGCCAAAGCAGGTTATTTCTATCATAAACGGCACATCAGGCACCTCAAGAACGTTGATATTAAGATGAATGGAAGGGAGAGAAGGAGAAAGAGACAGAGTTCCCAGGGACCCTGTGCTTTGCAGATGGAAGAAAGCTGGGGTTCAGGGCTGGGGTTCAGTGGAAGTTCAGTGCTGGAGAAGGCTAAATGAAACACCCTACAAATTCAACAGCCTCCTGCACTTTCTGACAACTGCTACTTCTCTTACAAAGGCTGCATGCTTTCTCTCCCTTTTTCTCTCTGAGGCCCTGAGAGTTGAGCTGCTCATGCAGCATTCCCCACTTCTTTCCGTCTTCAAAATTTCTCATTTTTATTGTCATTTTTCTTGACTTCTGGGATTTTTTTCCCAAATGTTACCAAATTAAGATCTTTTTCTTTCATCTGTGAAAAGAAATCTGTTTTCCTTCCTTTCTGAACCCTCTAACATTTCTTCTGAAAGCAACGGCTTTTCTCTACACAGTAGACTACTCCCTACAGTGCTAGATAATATGTCTCGGGAGGTTAAAGGTTCTCTAAAAGCAAAAACATGACTTCTCAAAGCCCCTGTTGGCCCTGTTCAGTTAGCAATTCTCTAGGTCCGCATGCTTATCTGGATCACGTGGTGACCGAGTCTGCTTTTCAGTAGCATGATGTAAGGCCAAGCTAAGTGTTACCTAGTCAAAGACTTATAGCTATTCTGTCCCTCTACCCACAAGAAAATAAGAAAGATCTTTGATTGTGTTTTAAATTCCTGTTTTTCAGATTTTAATTTTAGGTTTTATTTACTGGAAAGGTAGAAGGTCATTATTGGGCCAGGTCCGGGAGGTCAGTGATGCAATGAGTTGTCCAACATAATAACAACATGTTGCTTAAAATTTTTTGTTTTTGATGTCTTAAAACACATGCAAGTTGTTTGTAGCCAGGTCTGTGCACAGGTGCAGACATAACCTCAAGCTATGGGCAACTCTTCTGCTTGTCCCTTGAAATTCTCACCAGCCTTGACTTATCTCATTAAAATATTTAATTCCTTTCCTCTGAAAACCAAGACTGTTGACCAAAAGAATAGGGACTGGGGAAAAGTAGTTAGTTCAGAAGACAGAGTGGACTTTGGATACCCCGTGGTTCTTAGTGGCTGATTTCAGAAATGGGACTGAATGCTTTCACAGTATTTCATAGACTCCAACATTTTAGATGCTTTAAAAATACACCCTTGGACCATGCAGACCCAAAGTATTTCCTAAAATTTTCTTCCTGTAGCAAAGTTCACTTTTTTTAAGATTCAGTGAAGCTACTTGACTTGCTTTTTTAGGTCTGAATGGGGCACAGAGAAGCATAGATATGTGCACCAGATTAGGCCCTGATACAATTCAAACACACTGTAGAGGAAATCCTGGCGGGGTCAGGTTCCCTCCACAGATTGTATCTGTGCTCAGGCTGGTAACTCAATCTTCTTTAACAGCTCTCTTCAAATCTAGGTGATGCTGTTTTCCAAGGCATTAAAAAGTTGAAGCTAATTGCATCTTTATGCCATTAAATAGCCAGAACATTGCATATACATTTCAGGAAATGGCATGACCTATTCTACAAACCCACCACCACATGTGCAGTGCCCAAGAAAGCTATTTCATAAACATTTCTTTGCTGCTTCCAGTTCATTTCCTGTACTTTCAGCAGGGTTTGGTGAAAAGATGATACCACAAAACAATACTTTCTGTTGCTTTCCTCCAGGAAAGTCCAGCAGCCTGAGACATTTGTGGCCTGAATAATGACTCTCTTTCAAGAACTTTGAAACTAGCAGTCCAGGAGTGGTTTGAAGTGGAGTCTGGCTGGAGGATATCTCCTAGGAAGGAATGAAGAGATCTTGGTAGGACACTGCAGAAGGACTCTCACTCCTTTTTTTTCGGGGAGTGTGCAGGGGTACCCTGCTACCAAATGAGGCTGTGGGCTCTCTCTAGCCCCAGGACTGCAGACTTGGTAGCCCTGAGCTGAATAGAGATGCATGAAGCATCTCTATGTGCCTGCATGCACAGGACTTTGGGCAAGACTCCACTGCAGAAGCTGGCTTTGTTTCTAGAGCAGTAGAAAAGGATGAGCTGTATCCAGGCCTCCTAGTTCCAACCACCAAAACATATATGCTAATTTAGGCATCCCAAATTTTGACATTTAAAGTGGAACTAGTCACCCAACAATCCCTTGGTAGGATGTGAAGCAGAAAAAGCACTTCCAGAGGGTGGGACAACTCCTCTAAAGATTGGATCTAAGCTAGATCAGATCCTGCCTTCTCCTTGGCTGGGTGGATGCCCTCTGGAGAAGGCCATTTCTCTTCATCAGCTTAAATGATTAGCTCAGTTTTTTAGAAATCTATTGTGAATTGAAGGTAATTTCCCAGTCAGGACAGCATTATGTGTGTCTCCTACCTGGTATTGCCAACTTCTCACAAGGAAGAGTCCGTTGCAGCATCCAAAATGGACCTCTCAACAGCAGATAGTCAGAATTGTCATCACTTTTTTTCCACTGATTTGGCTTTTGTGGCCACATATCCCTCTGGGCACAAAAAGGGGAGACTAAAGTGGGACAGGACTCATACTCATCTCATACTCGTGTGTGGAAGGGATAGGGTTGGGGTATGGTCCTGTCTCTGATAAAATCCCTCAGGACTTGCCCTCTCAGGTCTTCCCTCTGGCATCAGCAAGAGCTGTGCATCTCCCACACTTGTGGAGCTCAGAGCTGGGCTTCCCAAGAGACTTAGAGTCCCCAGAACCTGGGTCCCCAGATGGAGACCAAGTCACCCCTTTCCCATGGTCTCTGTGCATCTGCCTGCTATGGGGTGACCAGGACACCCCTGGGTCAGCCACCCTAGAGCAGAGCTCCTTGTTCACATGGCGTTCCCAGCTGGAAGCCCTGGAGATCCTCTGTAGGACACTCAGTTGTTCTGATTTACACATTGCTAGTGATACGGTTCCCACTGCACACACACATTGGAGGGTATGCATGGGCAAGCTGTTCTCTTGGGCTTATTTTCACTACTGGGTACACTCTACAGCCATGTCCCCATCTCGCCCTCCATGCCATGCTCCTCCACAACCCACTTGATATTGAAGGGGTATATCGCTGAGAAATGAAGCCACTTCTTATCAAGCACAAGCTGAATATTTTTTGAAAAACCTACTGGCTTCAGCAGCCTCTGTTTTGCCCTGAACACAGCTGAGACTTCTTGGATTTGTGAGCAATCCCCAGAGGATAAGCAGAGCCTTCAGACTACTCACTTGGATCACTAGTGGTCCAGCACCTTGGGCTGCAGAGCTGGTCCCTCTGTTCCCTCTTGTCCCCTCGTGCTCTGGTGATTCCAGCTAGAGCAATCCCATGTTGCAAACACAACTGAACGACCACGAGCAGGCAACAATGCTCAGCAGTTGCAATATAAGTGCAGTATGGTAAGATATAGTTGCAGTTTTAAGCGGGTCACAGACAAGTGTCACAGATGGTTACAGTCATTACAGGTCTTCAGGAATTTTATTCCCAATGACATTTCTTCAAAGGCTTCCTGGGTATATCCAAGGCCTCAGAAAGCAGGCAGCATGTACCATTCCAACCATAAGAGCAGACTGTTTAGGTAAACTTCATCTTAGAACAATGGGATTTGGCTGTAAGTGCAAATTATATGTTTGGTGTGAAGGGCTGTGCTGTTCCCACGTCGGTATGGTCATCCACCCAGTCAGAGATGCAAGTGCAGTGAAAACTGCAAGTGATCTGAATACAGAACCAGAGGCTTCATCTTCTTCGGTACAACTTATGCTGCTTTACTGTTATTTGCTCCCTGATTTCAAAGGCTCTGTAGTTCCCATTTTGGATTTTCTCCTTCAAGTCTTAAGAGGTTGAAGGGTGCTGCGATTCTTGGGCTTGTCCCTTGATGGTGGGAGCAGAGCGTGAGGGATTGTTCATAAACTCCATGATTCCAGGTTGGTAGATTTTTGAAAAACCAGAAATAAAACGAGACAGAGGATAAAAATGCACGATGAGCACCCATGACGCTTTTGTCTTTGTAACCAGTCTTTAGCTACTGGTGCCTTGATGTTGTATGAAAATACTAATATTCATAGGTTTAGTCAATATATATGGAATACATCTGTCCCAGCAGTGCAGCGAAACTGCACAGAATAGGGCCAGCAGATAGAATCATGAACCCTCAAGTCTGGAAAATGTTAAATTAAACAATAATGTATATATCCGTACTAACTCTCCATTCAGGATTATTTTTTTTAAGTCACCCTTATCAGCAGGGTTTCATCTTGCGCTCTTGACCTCAGCCCTGCTGTACTAACCCCTGGGGTTTCAGCTTCGGGGCCCTGGTGGGATTCATGCAGGTCCCCATGGCTCCCTTTGCCTTCCTGCGGTGACAGAGGTGCCGTTGCTGCTCGCTCCTTCCTCCTCCTCGCAGCCAGGTGTTCAGCACTGGGCTTGCTCCGCATATGTCTTCAGTACTGAAGACATTAGGAGGAGTACAATTTACCCCCCACTAGAAACATCAGCAAATGCAGTCAAATAAATATTATTCCCTTTCTCCCTCCCAAGCTTTCCCTTTCCAAGAGTCACCACCTTAAAAAATAATAAAAATAAAAAAGAAAAATCAAATCAGCTTCTCTCTCCAAGCAAATCTAGTGTTGATTGCCTGGCCAAGGCTGACAAAATCCTTCCTTTTTTTTTTCAAATCAACAAAAAAAACACCCCTACCCTACCCACGAGCTCAGCCTCCCATCCGTGACAGCCCCTTCCCTCTCCCGACCAGGCAGCAGATTTCAATTTAGCTCTGAGCGAGGGAAGCGCAATTGGGTTATTAAATTTCACACACTAATTGACACGCCTGCCGTAAAACACAACTTGCACAAACACAATTTATACTAATGACGTGGGGAGGGTTTGAACCTCTCTGCTTGCAGTGCCTCTCCGGCTCCCCTCTCCCTCAGCTCCCATGGGAATGCAGCTTAATTGCACCTCCGCAGCCCCAGTAGTTAGCAGGGGTGGGAGGTTAAAGAGAAATAAATTCCAAAATGCTGATGGGACGTTTCCCGTTTCTGCCCCAAGGAGCGTGCAAGCGGTGGGGCGCACGGGGCTCTGCACAGTCAGGGTGTTCTTGGTGCGGGACCGTGCCCCGTGCCGGATGCGCCCACATCCCCCAGACGCGGCCAAGTTCTCCTTAATAAATCCTTAATGGCAGCAGATTAACCCTAGGCAGGTTCCCCGGCACAGGTTAACCGCTGATGTTTTACAGAGCTCTTCAGGTCAGCACTGGAACGGCTCTTGTCCACAGCGCCTTCTGGCTCTGCAAAAAAGACAACCAAGTTGCTGCTGCAGAGCTCCCATCCTTGCAGCTCACCCCTCCAGGCTTCGGGTGCAAAACACACAGCCCGTTTCTCCTTGAATTTTCCCCCTGGTGACAACAAACCAGAAGAAAACAGTGTGGGGTCCCAGATGCACACAGAGAGTAGGAGCAGAGAGGGCAGGGGTAGATGCCCTGGCTCTGCTGTGTCCCCAAAATTGCTTTCCCCACAAAAATTAAAGCACAGCCTTTTTCTTTTTTTTTTTTTCTCAGAAGATGATTTTAAATAAACAACGTCACATTTTAACAATGCCCAGGAGTTTAGGTGATTTTGTTTCTAGCTGTAGTTGCTATAAAAAAAAAAGATAAAACAGACAGTTCTCTTTTTTCCTTAAGAAGCCAATTCTAGTTTTTTTTTCAAGCATGCACACTTGTTTTCAGGACTTAATATTTCTTTCGAGGCCTGGGATTCCTGCTAGAGAAGGAGGTATGTAGCTGTTACCTCGAGGTAAGAGGAAGCTGTTATAGTAAAGCCATGTGCAAGTGTGAGATGGTGCTGCGTGGCTGATTTTAGAACGAGGTGATGAGATCTGCAGAGCTGGGCTGTAGCTGTCTCTATATAAGTCACACCGTTCTTTTGAAGCAAAAATCAATGGACTTGCTCTACTTTTAGCTGTGCCTGAATCAGAAATTGAAAATCTGTTGAACATGGCGTGACAGTAGGAAAAATTCAAGCCACTTTGCTGTCTTCCTGCTGCATCTCTTTCGTGAAAGAGCTGTTTAAACCTGAAAGGGGCTTGTCTCAAGAGGAAAAAATGGTTGGATTCTTCACACCAGGAGCACAAATGATCCTTTCCTCAACCTTCCCATCTGAATGGCCGGGTTCCCACGTGCAGCCTGGAGCACCAAGCCCCAGAGCCAGGGCTGGCACAGGGTGCAGGCCCGCTGGCCTCTCCACAGGCCCTGCTTGTGGCCGGAGGGCACCAAGTCAGGCACCGATGATTCCTTTGACCTCCCCGGCAGACAACAGGGCCCAGCTCCTTCTGCCTTGGCTGCTCATTAATGCATAGCCTGGATTTCATTACCCTGATTGCTCAATGCTGTTATTAACAAGACATAAATTTCTGCATAGGCACTCCAGGCCTACGGGTCACAGCCCGGCTGGGAGGTCAGCAGTGGATCCCCGCCTGGACTAGGGCCTCCACCAGTAGCTGTCCTGGGCTTCCCAGCCCCCATCTGGCTGTCTGGAGAAGGGACCAGTACTGGAAAGCTGAGCTGGACACCAAAATGCCCAGGAGGTAATTCCAATGGAACAATCCGAAGGCAGTATTCATCTGTCCAATGATGTGTTCATGTGTAGGTAGGGTTTATGATTGCCCCATATTACCGCTTGGTATGAAGTGCTCTCCGGACCTTTTCAGCATCCATGGTATTAAAGCTGGAAGTTCTTGCGTTCTCCGCCACGGCTCTGGCTCTTTCTTTGCTTATCTCATCTTTCCTCCATTGCCTCTGCACTGCATACCTCGTGTACACCCCTCTCCCAGCTTCTCCTTACACACTGATCTGCTAGAGCTCTTTATGCTTTGCCATTCATAACCCTCATCCTGGCATCTTGACCTCTCTTTCCTTTGCCCTTCACAGGCTTGAACAGGATCTCAGGGATGGATGTGTGGAAACTACAGTCTGGTCATCCTCAGCAAAATATTCCCCCTCACTCTCCTGAAGCCTCCTTGATTCCAGACCTCTCTGCCCCAGGAGTGGGGATTAACCCAAACACAGAGAGGACCAGGTGACTGCCACATACCTGTTCTTCCCTTAGGGTTTCTCTTCCTTCTTCTTGCTTTTTCCCTTTCTTTTGCTCTGAACTCAGCACTGGAAAAAGTCATTGGATGTCCTGCGCACATCATCCTACAGCAGATCCTCCTCCTGCGGAAGAGCCCTTGGCTACCCACACGGCCTGTCCTCATTCCTTGCAGTCCACACTAGCTCACACTGCTCATTTCATATCTTGAGCTCATGCTTGCTCCCAAGAGTACTGATAATAAAGACCCATCCAGAGAGGATTTTGCACTGTACAGAAGGGAAAACAGCACCATCCTGGCGCCACAGGGCCCTCAGTGAGCAGAGAAGCGAGCACAACACTGCGCACTACCCCAGCTCCGTTTTCCTGCCATTTTCCTGGCACCCAGTGGGGGAGGAAGGGCAGGGGGAACAGGTGGCACCCGTCCAAAAATCGTCAAGCATTTCATTTTTGCCTTTATGGGCATTTTGTCAAGCATAACTGCAGCCTGTAATTCTCCAAACAGTAATTAACCACAAGCTGTGGGCGATGTTCGAGTGCTTGCCCCCTAACCTGCTGGCACGCAGGAAATCTGAGACGCTGCTAATAGGTTTTCAGCAGCTGAGCCCATTTCGGGCCCGAATCTATTTGATATGGCTCTCAGATAACTCTGTTGATTATTTTCCTGAGTGCTGCCTGGACGCTTCCTGTTGTGTGAGCATCAGCCACAAGAGCAAACAAGGGGCCAGGGGCCACAGGGAGCAACACCCCATCCTGGCGGGATGTGCTGGTGTCAGCCGCAAACGCGGCTAAGAAGTGGAGTCGTTAATTAGCTAAAATGCAAGGCAGGCTGCAGGGTTGATTAAGATGGGGAGTGACAGCCTGGAGCCCCCTGGACTGCTTGGTTCTCTGCATGCATATGAAATATGGGGGTTATCCCTCTTGCCATGGAGGCCACCGGGTGAAACGTCACAGGATTCCTGCGGAGCGATGGCTCCTCTCCAGCAGTGCCCTGGAGCTCTGGAGGAAGGAGCAGGATGGCCCTGTGGTCGCAGCACTGATGTTTGCACTCCCCAGCCTTCCTCTGCTCTCTCCGGGAGGGATTTCCCTCCTACCTCTGCATCTTGATTCATGATCTGAAGCAGCAACTTCTGTAGCGCTTGCCAAAGAGGTTGTCTTCCAAGTAATCTCTTTTCTATAGCTCAGGATATGCAAGCTGCTCCTAAAATGGCACCGAGTTTCATGAGTAACAGGGAAACTCCCTCCTTGGAAAGCAGTTGACCATGTTCAGACTTCTGATTCAAGTGTCTTTACACTGGGCAAGATGTGGAGCCCCAGCGGGGTGCTACCTGGTAGGGACTGCTGCAGCGTGGTGCTTTGGCCAGATCCTTCCCAGTCCAGCCTGACACGAAACCAGGATCAGCTGCACTACAGTGGTGCCCAGGTGTCCTCAGCAGGTCTTCAGACCCTGAAGGCTGAGCACCGGTGGTGTCGCTGGTAGGAAGCAGGATCTGAACTTGGGTTTGAGGTTTGAACTTGTCAGTCGCTTTGCGGCTTTCACCTTTCATGCCTCGTCCTGCCCCACAAAAGCTATCGGGAGCATCACTGGCTGCTTTGGGCCCAGAGTGAGTTCGGTAAAGGGGTCGGTACTGACTCCCTTCAGGCAGGGGGTCAATCCCAAAAAGGGGTTCTTGGTCTTTCTTTTTGACACGCAGCTACATTGTCTGTATTGGCCCAATCTCATGCTTTCCTTTTAAATAATTTTGAGGGTTTCTCTCCAAGGGATTACTCTCCAGAGCTGACAGACAGGTCTGTCTGTCTCTCTGCTTAGCAATCTATCTTTTCGGTAAATATTCCTGCTTTATAGCATGTGAGCCCCGGATTAAATGCACAGAAAGAAACAATTCACTGTGACTTGGCCTGTAAAGTCTTTTGAAAGTTAAGTTATGGCTGTTAAATGTTAACACATATAATGCCTGTCTTTATCGTATCTTTGCAATAAAGTGATGACATGGGTCTATTATGAGCTAGTCACATAGAAGCTTCCAAACCTACAGTATTGTAACGGCATTTAATCTCCTTTCCAAGTGCCTGAGATTTTCACAGGGGCTTTGTCTCCAGTGTTTCTCCCGCCCCTGGCTCTGGAATCGCTGAGCGCTCACACTAAGGCGAAGACATTTTAAAGAGAAAAGATGAAATCGTCAAGTCCACCCCCAGCTGTGCGAGGCCTGGGAAACCTCACACTTTCCCTTGGCCCTTACAATGACGTGTCTGCCTTGCTTCTGCCACACTACCTGTCCTTTTCCCATCCTCAAGGACAACCGCAACGTTGCTTATCAGCCTGTAAATCAGTCGTGGCAATAAAACGCTGGCATCCAGAGCAATAGCTTTTGTACTAATGTACTACTTTGCAATTGCTGTGCATATCCAACATATTAATGACACAAATTCATTACAATAAATGAAGATAGTGACTGGCTGGGGGCCAGAGTCGAAAAGGAAAAAAAAAAAAAAAAAAAGTTGCTTTTGCTCCTGCCAGTTGGCAAGTTGCGATGCGAAGTTGAATGTGTCGGATATAGAGTGCTTCTGGCGAAAGATGGGAAGAGATGACTGCTAAAAATAGTAAGCAGTGGTGCCAGCCTATCTGTGGAGTGAAAAGGGAGGCAGCTTCCGCATGCCATCAGTCAGTGGAAACGATTTCCAGGTGAAATGAAAAGGGTAAATGGTTTCATCAACAGGTTGATGGATTGTGCAACCCACTCCCACTGGTAGGCATTTATTCAGGTAAGAAAAAATACTTGCTAATGTGAGGAGCTGCTGCAATATGGAAAAAGTGGGGATCCTCTTGGACTAGCAATTTGTCTCTTGCTCCTTCTTTGTTTATCTCTCTACCCATTGATCCATCTCGCTCCATCTACTGATCTATCTGTCACTTTATTGCTCAGTCAGTTGCTCTTTCTATTGGGGATCTATTGATCTCTATATTGATAGGAGAAATGAGTAGAGAAATTATTGAACACTTAGATACTTTACTGTGACTGATTCAAAAATATTCTGTTAGCAAAGAAAGCGCAGTACAATCTGTAGTAGCACAAAGAAAAAAGACTTAATACCAAAGAACTGTTTAATATAGCAAAAAATTAGATGCCTGCAAATTAAAATTAGAACTATTAAAATGAAATATATGGCATATTTTTTTAACAATGAGAATAAGTAACCATTGGAACAAATGATTGAGAGAAGTGATGGCTTCTGCAGCTTGCAAAAAAAGTCTTCATAATTCTGGAAATGAATTTATGATTAATCACATTGTTTGGTTAAAAGTTGGAGTAACTTGATGATCTGTGTTCCGCCAGAGTCGTATTAGGTGATATAGCAGTCTAAAACCCGGACGTGCACTCCTGCCCTGCTGAGGTGGGTCCATGAATCCACCCCAAAACCCGGACGTGCACTCCTGCCCTGCAGGCAGCTGAGGTGGGTCCATGAATCCACCCTGTGCACCCATCTATCTACAGAGCATCAGCCACAAGGGTATCTTGATGGCGTAGAGCACTTATGCAAGTGAGACACTAGTTGGGAAACACACTGTTTGTACTAAGAGCTGGAAAAAACCAGCCCAATTTCATCCTCTCCCTCCTGCGTCACTGAAGTGTGACACAGTGGGGAGCAGTGTGGTGATGGCAAGGACAGCGGACACGCTGCTGCAAAGCATTGGAGATGTTCTCCTACCTGTGCCATGCACAACGCACCCTCTTTTAGTGAAAGCATGCTTCTATGGTTGTACTGTGCCAGACAAATAACTAGCAAATGTATTTTTCTGAATGAACTTTTCCCAGTGCCGTCCCAACTGCGGTTGTGAAACACTTAGGAAGACTGATCTGAATCAAAACCAGATAAGGAAACAAACCTCTTGGTACAAAGTCCGGGTGAAATCCACTTGCCTATGCTCTCTATAGAAGAAATAAAATTCTCCAGAGGAATGTAAGAGGTGGCAGTGACAGCTTCTCACATAGACCGAGCTGCTTGAGCATGGGGGTGACAGCAGAGCCAGGCAGTTGAGGCTGCCCAGCTGAGGGATCAGCTTTTGACATGGTCATTGTAGACTCACTCTCCTGGCAAGCCCTGCAAGAAGCCAAAGTCTTCAAGTGCGGATGTTGAGAACGCCTTTTCCACCACCTCCTGCTCACGGCTTCTTTTCTTTTGCCCATGGGAACATAAATAAAAGTGTCCATACTATGGCAGATGTTGAGCTGTTTCCTGACCCGGCTCTGCTGGACTTCCTTCACCTGTGTTCCCAAGCGCCCATTCATTTAAACACTGCGAGGCAGGAGAGCGGTTGTAGGAAACAGAAAGTTTCTGTGCGAACCAGCGAGGCGATTCAAGACCTTCCCTGCCAAAAAAAAAAAAAAAAAGAAAAGCCCTCAACGTGCATTCATGCTTCAGAGGATCTTCAGAGTTTGCTACAGATTTAGTGGCAAATTCAGCTGGAACTAAGGTTGATTAAAGCTCCCAGATAATTACTCGTTTAGCTGCAGAGTGTGTGTTCAAGGAGAAGTGTTGCAAAGCTTTATAAAGAGTGGAAAGCCCAGGGCCTCAACTAGAGTTGCCAAGTGAACGGATGTGCCAAGTGGAGCACCGTAATGATATCAGTAACAGTAATTATACAGAGAGGGAAGCAAACACTTACCCCATACAACTGCAAATCTGCTGCAGCCTTGTGCAACTGTATATCTGTGGCTGTGCCTCTAAGGGGAGCTTGGCTGCAGCTGAATTTACAAGTGGGCTCATTCTTAGACCCCTGTGTTCAAGTTTACCCTTCCCTCCTCCCTCAACTCTTGCTTATTTAGCTGAGGGCTCCCAGGCTGGCTCATTTGGTGGCGTGACGCAGGGTGCAGCTCTGCCAAAGGCAGGGAAGACCTGTCACTTTGCATAAGCCAAACATCTGCCCCCAGGGGTTTGGGAAAGAAAACGCTCCTATGCATAGAACGGGTGCTCCTGAACAAGCTGGGCAGCAGAGAAACAAAGTGGTTGAGTGCCAAGGAGCAGCCCAGGTTGTGCACATGGGTCTGCTGCTGCCCCTGGGGTAGCTTGGAGACAAACTGAGCCTGGGATTGAAATATTTGAAGGGCGATATTAAATGCAGGGTTCATTCAGAGAGGACACTGTCTCTTCTGTTCTCCTAATGTTGGAACTTCCTCCCTGCCCTTGCCACCTTCACAAGTCCTTGCTGGAGATGCCAAGGACTTGGAGAGCCCTCAGGTCTTCCCAGTTTGGTTGAAACAGGGAGCGGGGAAGAGGCCTCAGGCAAGAAGGGTGCTCAGTAAGCTGGGGATGGGGAGGTGATCCATGGTGATCTGAGACCCTGCTCGAGTCGGATTGCGGGGGCAGAGGAACTGCCCTTGGCACCATGACGTTGCTACGATTGCCAGGCAGCCACCAGGGGCATTTGTGGTCATTTCTGTGCCCGTGAGCACGGCGCCTGGGTGCTGCAGACCTCAGGGAGGGTCTCACCGTTAGCAATTACACTGACTCCTTTCCAAAGCTGGTTTCCTCCACAAACCAGTGCATTAAGAATTTTAATCTAATTGGGAGCCAGACGTGCTCATTCGTATCACACAAGCTGGCACATGAGCCTGTCCACTCCTCAGGCCCTGCATCCACCAAAGTCAAAGCCAAGAGTCTATTTTGGAATTACATGTTGAGCTGACTCCTGCCATATTATTTCTCGCTGTTTTTTCCCTCCTGCTAAGTTCTGCCTCTAAGACATAACATTTTTAATACCAGGCCCATCGCCCTGGGACATAAATGTAGGTGTGTTCCCCAAAGTTATTATCCATGTGGGGCCGAGGTGGGGGTGTAATTTGGCTCTGTTCACGGCCCATTACTTAAGATCAGCTCCTGGTGTTGGTGCAAAATACCATTTACTTGCATTGCTAAGGTGATGCAGCCCTAATAATGTAACGATAAAAGCAAGCAGACAAGCAACATAGCGATGAAACATCTACTCTAAAACAGGTCTATTTTTTCCAAAAAACTGTGGGCTCTATTTACATCACCCATTTTCATAGCTGAAAAAAATCTCTATTTTGCAGGTATATAGGTCCCTTTTGAAGGGGTTTAGCCTCTTCCCCTGGCTCTAAGGGCTTGGAGATAAAACAACCGATGCATGAGTGCAAGGTGCTGCATGCAGCCTGTTGCAGGACACATGACCGGGCACTTACACCCTGCAAAGGGAGAAGGGAGGTGAGGGCTGGTTGAGCAGAGCCTAGGCGTTGGCTGCTCATTCCATTCAATTACCTCTCAGTGCACAAAGCTAAGAAGGAGACAATTTTAATTGGGACGAGGGAAAGCTGAGCCTTTGAGGGCAGGTTGTTGCTATCAACAGAGCCGTGGTGATTAAACATTACTAACAACTGGGTCTTGCTTTCCAGGGCTTCCTGGAGGCTTTTGCCTCCGGGGTTTTGCTTGGGTGCTCCTTTTGGGCCTGCAAAACGGCTTCCCACAGAAGAAGGGAGGCTGCCCCTTGGTGTGGTGAGTGTTTACCCGGTGGTGCTGATGCTGTCTGTGTCTGTCACTGCAGGATCAAAACCAGAACTGCGCTGCCCCTGATAAAAAGGCCAGATGTGCCACTTTAATTAATGCAATTTGCTAAACACTGCAACAATTAAGTGCAACATGATAGCACGGTAATCTTTGGGGCTAGGAAGTGCTGTCCCCAAGGCATCCCCAGCTGTTCCAGCTTTCTTTGCTGCTTTGCCATTTTTGTAATTTTAGAAACTTAAAGGCTTTGCCAAGAAGCCATAACATGAAATAAAGGAGGAGACTGAAGATGTGCAGGGGGATGCAAACTGGGGTTAAGGGCCCACCTTTCTGCAGGTGATTCGGATGAGGACTCTGTTGTACGAATGGTTCCCTGAGACCTCTTAATACCAAGCAGGTCTGCAGCACCACCAGGCTGAGCGCACACCGTCTTCGCCAGGCAGCCTGGACCTTGGAAACTACATCCTCTTTCATCAATCTCTGCTCTAGCTAACCCAGCCAAGCCCAGGAAACATTCCTTTGCTGTGGAGACTGGTGCTCTTTGGCTCTCTCTTGCATTTCATTCTTTGCTCGCTCCTAAACTTGCCACTCTGCAGCGGTGCTCACAAATGCCTCCTGTTGTAGGCTGATTTTTATCATATTGTTTCATTGTGGTCCCACATGCAAGTTGTGACAATGAGAGAATTAATCTCTGAGTTGCTAATCATTTTTGTTCAGTGAAGTTCATGAGAGCAACTGAAAAGCACCGAAGTTCCTCTTAAAAAAAATCAAATCCTTTGGGACTTTGGTATTTAAAAATGGGAGGAGAAGAAAAAAAAAAAAGAAAAAAATAAAAATAAGAGAGGAAAAAAAGGGAAGAAGTTTCTTTAAAAGCATACAAGTTTCAGGGAAAGTGATGGGAATTTACGAATGTGTGACAGATGGACAGATGGACTAATTTCCTCATCTGACAACCCAGGCAGTTCAACGCAAGGAAAAAATCTACTTTTTATTTTTTTTCCTTACATAAGCCCAGTTATCCATTTCCAAATGTCCAAATGATCTGGTTATCAACTAGACTTCTTTCACTTGGCGGGACGTGGCGGGTTTCTATGTCAGAAAAGCATGTCATGGCAGAGGAAATGGATGAGAAAGAGCCAACGCATCCATAGTGAGGCAGTCACAGAGGAAGCAAAGAAAACCTGAACGTTTTGGAGAAAGAGCATCAAAATGCAGATCACTCTCCTCTCCTGCCCTGCTGCCCCACAGCACTGAGATCTTGCTGAACCCACCACTGCTCATCCCACCCCTCCTATCTCTGCAGCCAGCCATGAACTTGTGGCACTCATTTAGACAAATACTTACACATTTATTTTTAAGTTTTCTTAACTCTTTTTGCAAGATTTGTAAGCTCCAGATAATTAAAAAATAGCATAGAGATGCCTGGGGGGGCATTGACCTGCTTCAACCCACTCAGGAGAGGGGAATACTCTCGCCAGCTGAGTTTGACAACCTCTAAATGCAAACAGCTTATCTGAACTGCTGAGGAATCTTTGAAACAAGAGGAAGGTGAATGACAAGAGAGCCCTGAGAAGGTTGGCAAGGGGATGTCAGCTCGTGGAGTTACTTCCAGTGCAGTGTGAACCACTTGCAGGCAAAAGCCTTGGTGATGGCCCCAAGGAAGGGCTACAGAAGAGCACGCGAGTTGATGGTAGGGCTTGTTACATGGCCTTCCTTTATATGTCCTTAGCTATACACTCACAATCTGTTTTAGTTGTGCACAGTGTGTCTGGTCTGGTGGGCCCATGCTCTGTGGCTCCCCTCTGATTTCTTTCCCATAAAACCAGGCAGTTGTAGTTGGCACCCAGCTCTTGTCCAGGGACATGAGCAGGGCTGGGAGCTTCCTCTCCAGCAAAGCAGCAGCTCCTGCCCATCCCAGAACCAAAGCTGGACTGGAAGCTGGGGCTTGACATGCACAGAAGAGCCACAGGGCAGGAAACACATGTGGGATGAGGATGAGGGACCTGGGACCCTCACCATCAGCAGCTGCAGAAAGTGGTTGGTGGTATCTAGTCCTTAGGTGAAGCAGTGCCTCCTGGCCTCTCTAGAGTCTGGCTCATGATGTTTTTCCAATCGTTTTCCAGAAGTCTGCGTAATTACACTCTTGTGATCCTTTGGAATAATTATATCTGCATGCACACAGGAGTGCATGAGCCTGGTAAAAATGTCTCGGCACTAAGTGCAGCCACATTCAGAGAGTGGAAAGGCTGTGCTGTAGCCCTGGAGCTGCTCAGAAGCAGCTTTTCTGTGTGAGAACAGCTCTGAACGTCCTTGAATTCTGAGTGGCACACTGCAGTCCGGGATTTACAGCCAGCGAAGCGATAAATCAAGCTGTAGGATACCTGCCACTTCATTACCGGGTAGTTTAATCTCATGTGTGAGCTGGATATTACACTGTGTCCCCAGCTGAGAGAGGACCAGCCAGTTTGGCTATCGCCTTTAGAGTTTAAAGGATGGAGATAGGATGGGAGATTATTTGGTATAATCCACTCACTGGAGAATTAAGAGAATTACTGCATGTCCAGGCTTGAAACATTAGAACATCCTTGGTATTGGTTTATATAAATATATATACACATATATAGACATACATGCGTATATAGTGTATATACATTTATATATTTATTTATATAAAATAAACTGGAGCAAAATGGACCAGAATAGTGCCTTAGCCTCTTTGCAGTAGACTCCCTCCCTCTCTGCATTATGAATTGCAGCAACTCCAGCATGGTCACATCTGGATGGATGCAGCGTGTCCTTCCCTACATCCCAGGCAGGTGAACATGCCAAAACTCAAGCAGCCACTCAGGCAAGTGATTTGGGCTCCTTCTAGGAAGAGGAAATGCTGAGGCATAGGCAGGCACGGCCAGCCATGGGGTGGCTGTGCCCTGGCTTGGGCCAATAAGTTGAATCTTTGTGGGGACTTGGCTGGAGGAGAGTTTGACTTCTAGGGTCCCATCATCAGGGCTGGTCCATGAGCTTCTCTGTGCACCAACGAACGGCTCCTTGACTGCAGCAACAGCAGAAAGGGCTGTGTGGGGCTGGCGGCAGGAGCTATGCAGGGGGTTTGAGATGACACAGTTGGGCTTGGGTGTCTAAATTCCTCTGAAGCACCTCAATCCTCTTTAGCATAGCACTAAAAGCATTTTGGGCAATAGGAGATAAGCTCCTAAGCCACTTACTTACTTTAAAAGACTCTTTTGGTCCAGAGTGATTGTTTTGTTGACAAAAGGATGAGTCTTGCTTGTGAAGATAAGATGTGTGTATTTTGCTGCACAACTCAGAACTAAACCTCCCTCACAAAGATGACTTAAAATGGCTAAATCTGTAAATCCATTCCTGTACCACCCCACTTGTTTCAGGGAAATGCTACCTTTCAAGCAAGGTAGGAAATTAAAACAAATTAATATGCTACTCGGCAAGATTAATTAATTAGCTAATGTGCATACATCACTTAGGAATACTAAAGCCCTAGATAACTTTTTATGTCTGAGGAAATACAGTCTAAAGCAATGTCTATTCCAGCCCAGTAAAACTAATATCGATCAGTGAAGCTGATCTGGAAAGGAAGGTGCAGCCTGGGAAACGGTGCCAGCGGCTACCTGGTAATCACGAGACACAGCAAAAAACCTGCTGCCTCCAGCATGAAGGACTTGAGCCTGCAAGATCATAAAACATGCGAGTCCATAAAGTTCCTGAGTTCTGAAGGTACGCCTTAAAACTTAATATCATGCAATATCAGAGCCATAACAACAAGTCACCTAGAGCCATTTATTATTCATTGAGAGTCACCCTCGCTACACAGACACTAAAAGTCCTTTAATGTCCCATGTACATTCTCCTTATCTAAAGGAGATTTACTGGAATATTATTGCGTCTTAAAGAAATGCCAATCAATTATTTTAACATTAATTTCTGCCATTTTAATAATTCTCCCCCGGCATAGCCTGACCGTTTTTAACGGTGTAGCTGTTAAGCTGCTAGAGATGTCATTTTCCCCCCCTTAGTAATTGGACATTGTGTCAGGGGCTCTGTCGATAACAGCTGTATAACACAATTATAGCTGTACGTTAAATTACTATGTATTTCATGTTATGCCCTGTGTTACACCTCCAAACATCCTCTGAAAACCTTTTTACAAGCTGTTGTGTACAGGGTACCGACTTGGCATGAAATTTGATGCGTCTCAAATGTTAAGTAAAGGGAATTAGGTGCTGAAATCCCAGTGAAGTATGACAGAGACTGGGTGCTTCATTGCTTTAAGCTCTGAAAAATCAGTCATCTCTTCAAAACAAAGACACAGCTCCCAGTGCAGCCTGTTTGTCTTCCGATAGTGTAAAACAGTGGGTTTTCTTTTTTCTTTTTTTTTTTTAAGCCAGTGCATTATATTAAAAAGCACAAAGAAATTACCCTGAGATGACTTTGAAAATCCAACCTTAAATATATCACAGTGATTCCTTTAGGAGGCACCTTGCATCTCTGAGATATACTTAACCATTTGACTCTGATCAGTGTCCATCTATCTCTACATTTATCTCATGCATCATCTGAATAGCCATTTCTTTAATGACCACTTCTGTGAGCTGCCGTCTCCAGAACCCCTCTGCTGTAGGACTTTTTCTTGTCATTCATTAACAAATTAATACATTTCTCCTGGACTGCTGGCTTTCATTCCTGGCACCATTGACCAGATGTAAAGTGACAAGCAGAGTGAATGGTGCTCCCTCTCCTTCTTCTAATTTATTAGGTGCCTTTCATTGAAAGTGCTTTTTAGAGCAAAGAAGGAATCTTTACCAACACTTATCTGTTTGGCCTTGGAGAATTAGTAAGAGCAATAATCACAGCAGACTGGTGTGTGCAAGGAAAGTCAGGCAGAGACATTGCCTTGGTGCCCGAGGGCTACAAAAGTGACGTGGGGGGTTATGTGACCACCGGGGAGATGAAGTGAGTGGCTGTCAGCCATGGACATGTCTGTCCTCTCAACTCACATCTAGCCCGTGCTCTGCTGATCTCCTGTTTCTCCTGACAGTCTTTGATCTGTGCTGAAATGTAAGCCTGCAGTTTCTCTCCTCCGTAGATACAGGGTATAGATGATTTGCTGTGTCTTTGCAAGGAGCCCTTTAGTTCAGGAGTAATATTGTCTATTCCTTCTTGTCCTGAATAAAAACCTATAGTCCCTTCAATCATTCTTGCATGTCAGGATTTCTGGACATCTAAACACAGTTGTATTTCTCAACTATAAGCTCTGCCCCATGCTTTTTTTGAGATGAAGTGCCTAAAAATGAAGATAATCTGAGCAGGCTGCCAGCAGGCACTGCTGCTTCTGCTGCTTATTGCAGGGGACGCAGCGCCAAGGACGGAGCTCATCCCAGGCCACTGAACTTGCTGGTGCCCAATGACTTTCCCACTCAGAGGAGTGTAAACAGGCAAACCAAAGCCTTAGTGGTTCAGGCCTATGGGATGCACAATGTTCATTTCCTGGTCAAACCTTGCAGAAGAACTAGGGGAGAATGCAATTGAAGTGTCAGGTTTCATTCTCATTCTGTAGCCAACTGCATTTTACTGATACTCAAAACGACAACAAGAAACAAACCTACCCACTGTTTGCACAACTGTAGATAAGTTGCCTTTGCCTCCGTTCAAATCCAAATGGGGTTTTGCTGAACATTACATCTAGTGAAGAAAATAGCAAGAACAAACACAAAGAGAGGGAACAGAACGTGCTGCCTTTGGAAGCTGCAGCGCTCACCGGGCAGCAGAAAGTTAAACAGCTCTGGTAACTTTAAGAAAGGAGAATTGAAAATATTGCGTTTTGAATATTTTGAATATTAATCAGGAGCTTCAGAGGGGCTTGGTCATGTTTGCATTTTGAGCTGGGATTTAGCAGAAGGCTTCTCGGTGCGAGGGCAGCGGAACCTGGGCACTCCAAAGGGAAAAGCTTCCCGAGCGCAGCACGGGCGATGTTTACCTCCTGGACCAGGCGTTTGGCTTCCTGGCGTTTTTGTGTCGGATCTGCACAGCTCTGCACAACAGCAAAGGGAGGAACATGCTTCTGCTCTTCAAAGCGCCTTTTTCTTTTCTTCCCTGCTTGATCCGGTACCTTTTAGATAGTGGTTAGAAGGAATCTTTATAGGCGCATTCTGCAATGAGAGAATTTGATGTTCAAAGGGAAAACGATGCTGCTTTTAACAGACTTTAGCATATGGGATAGAAAGCAGTGGTGTGAGCTCGGGAAAATAGTGAAGGTGGAGGAAGTGGTGAAGAGTTTTTCAGAAATTCCTCCTCATTTTTTTTTCTATACTCAGTCGTTCAATATTTTCAGGATAAAAATGTGCAAATCCAAAGAGAAAAAAGATCAGTCTTATGGGCAGCCAAGATGCTATTTTTATCAACATTTGTAACTTAAAAATTTGATGGAATGTAAAAAAAAAAAAAAAAAAAAAGATGAAATACCATCAACCAACTCTTACAATAGAAAGAACAGTAAAATCCTTACTAAAATAGATCCAGATGGTATCTTGTAGCTACTGTGACTGTTCATTTCAGCTCCAAAAGCGATACCACTTTTCTGCATATAGGCTCTTAACTTTAAAATCACACTTTAAACTTCAGGCTTGAAGAGCCCCTTGGCTGACAAGGCCGTACAGCCTCCTTAGAGAAATTAAGAACTGAATTCTACTTCTGATAATGCCGAATTAAAATATCAAAGCTTCAGAACTAGCCAAACTGGTGAAAATTTTGCTATTTCCCTCTTCTTCAGTGAGTTTAAATGTCCACAGCTTCCTGGGAGGATGACAAGGCTTATGGTGTTCTTGAAGAGACTATTGTTTTTTCTTTCCATCCTCACATATGCTCTGTTTCCTGGCCTTCTTTGCAACATGAGTGAGAAAAAGAAATCTTTGTAGGGGGAATAAAATGCAGCAAGAAAACAAAATAAATGGCTTCAATCTGTCAAGTACCATCAAAAATAATTGGTCTTGACAGCTGGGTAGAAATGCTACGTTTGAGACACTCTAATCATCATCCTCCACACGGTATGGCTGATGGAGAGACACACACGTGAAATGGGAGCAGCCCTGGGCTCTCGGGTGGGCTGAACCGTGGCAGTGTGAGTGCAGGTTGTGTCCTCTGAGCTCGAGGAGGTCCATGGCAGACTTCTGCTCTGAGTGCAGAGTGCAACGGGGATCCTGCCCAGTGCTTGAAAGGTTGAACATGGGGGCCAAACGTGCTCTTCTTGTTGGCTAAGGGCACATGTAGGAGCGAAGCAATGAGGCTCTGTGCTCTGCTACTGTCTCAGTGAGGAACAAGCTTCCCTGGCAGCTAAGCTTGCTCCCCCAAATCCTCTGCAGCTCCTTGGTCTACTGCCAATCCCAGAAGCTCCCCCTGTGCCTTAACTGTGTTCTTTCTGCTCCCCAGGTTGCAGTTAGGTGCTGCTCCATCTGAGCAGATGCCACTGCACCAGGACTGAACTGCAATTATGGGTTCCCATGTGGACAATGAGTGGAGACATAGTATGATCAGCTGCAGCCATCACAACGGTGCAACTCCTACCTTTGTCATTTACCTTCTGGCAGGCTCTGGATGAGTTACTTTATCTCCACTTTGCAGCTTTTCTCCTTTTTTATTTAACAGACCATGATTTTTAGGACAGAGCAGTCTGTGACTAGACATACGCATGGTGCCCCAAGTCAGTTGAGGCCTGAAGGCACCTCTCAGGCACCCCCAGAGCAGTAGATAGCATGGGTCCTGTTTGGACCAGCTCATACTCCAAAATGCATGACCTTGTCTGAGCCTGCCTCTTCCAGTCCCTGGGAGCAATGTAGGGTGGCGATGCTCCTCAAGTAACGTCATTCCAGCAGCAAGCAGACACAGCCGCTGGTGCAGCTGGAGGGTTTTACCCTGCATTATGTCACTGCAAATCAGACCAATTCCCCCAGCCTGCCCTTTCTTTCACCAGCTCAGTTATTCCAGTCGACAGAGTCATGGAGAGCAGACCCCAGCTGTCAGGGGACTTGAGGCATCGTGTCACACTGGCATAGGGCAGCGGAGAATTGAGCTAAATTTGAAACGAATTGTCCTCTCCCTCACTCTCCCTATTTTTTAATTTCTCCTTTAAACATGAGCTCAGTTTGATTTATATTCCTACCTGGTAAGACCTGAGCTCCATATTTTTCCCTGCAACAGCCAATTGCACAACTTAGGCAAAGCAACATGTGAGATGTTTCAATTGCTGCTGAGCATCATCTGCACCAGCATCCTGCAGACCCAAGACTTGGCTTGAAAATGCAGGAGAAGCATTATCTTCCAGGGTTTCCTTAGAAACATAATCGTGGGTTTCAGACTAAAATATGAAAACGTGGCAAAATACATGCAACTATTTAAGGGGAAACCATACTAGCAGGAAAAAAACATATATTCTCATTCTAGAATCTTTCTCTTGTTCTCTTAGGATCCTACTGGATCCTTTCAAAAGATGGATATGCACTATTGTTTTCTATGTTTTTTTTTTAAAAAAAAAGCTCTTGCAACAAGAACTGCTGTTCAGCTTTGGCTCCTTTGGTAGGCTACTGATGTGGACTGATATAAATGTTAGCCACAATTGTGATATGGTCTGTTAAGAAGGTACCCTCTACCCATCTCCCTAGGTTGGGTACACAGCAGAGTAAGCTAAAACTGCTAACAAAGGTAAAACCAATTGCTTCTTTTCTGAGGTAGTATTGGCATCATTGCTTGGATTTTGAGATGTCAAATGGATCTAAACAGCAGGCCTCCCTGGAGCAGCTGAATGCTTTAGGTGAGAGGGCCACCAATATTGTCCAATTTAAGACTCTGCCTCAATTTTGCTGCTTCTAGGGGAAGGGGAAAGTGCCAGCTCGCTCTGCAAAGCATTGCAACTTCTGCAGGTGAAAAGGGCCACAGAAGTGAGTGCTTACATCCCTGTGTACTGTCCCAAGGCACCTTCATTAGGGCTGAATATGGAAGCAGCCTTTGATCTAGGCAATCTACAGCTGCTCACATCCTCTATGGGAGAACTCTCCAGACAACCCGTTGGCCCAAGTTCCAGGTGTTTCACTAGTTTTTGGCCATATGCCGCAGCCCATTGAGGACTTGCTCCTCATATTCTGATATAATGTATCAACCTAAAAAAAAAGGTTATCCTAATTTTTGACCCACCAGCACAACTTGGCACACCTGAGACCCTGCATTTACATGCAGAATGCTGTAAAGAATTGTAAAAGTGAAAAAAGCAGCTTCTTTGAACAGGACATGCCCTTGAAAGACCTTCCAGAAGAACAGTAGAAGAATCCAGATTCTGACCAGGTTTAGGAAACCTTGCAGAAAGCGTCCAAGCTGACAAACTGTTCTGCCCTTACCTTAGTAAGGACACTTAGGACACTGGTACCATCAATTCTTTCTTTTCTCTGTTGCCACTGGAAAAGAGACTATCCCCTGCATCATCTTTGTAACTATGGTCACCCATAACTTTGGTGAGGTCCACGTTACTATTGTTGATAGTCTAAGGTGGGAAACATTCTTTCAAGACTGTGTAATTCTGCAGACCCTAGAGACAAACAGCCTGACAGACAGATTCTATGCAAGAACATTTTGAGGTTATTTTTCACTGATTCAGGATCTGAAGTCTTCATTTTTGGGGGAGTGAGTTAATGCATTGTACTAAAATAATGTCTTGCACTAATAATGCTTCCCTGTAAACAATGTCAGAGACCTTGAGGCCTTCTCTCCTTCACCATCCATGGCACTTGGGAGGGTGCTCAGCTGGCAGGCCCGAGATGCTCTTTTCATTGATATAATCAAGACACATCAGTCATGCTGATGCTGCATTACCTGGGATGATTATTCATATTCATTTGACATTATTAACTTATCCTATTGGCCAGGAATGCTCTGGAGAGCTGTGGATGGATCTGGGTTTTGGTGAATAACCCTGGTTGGATTGTGTGCTCAGCATCTTATCTTCCAAAGCAATAGCCTTGTCTGAGTCCAGCTCATTAATTTTCCTATGAACACTGGAAAGTGTCTTAAAATGCTGTTGCTTCCTGCAGACACAATAAAGCTCTATGTGAACTTACTTACTCAAAGTAGATCTTGGTTCCGATCAGCTGATCTGGCCCATCTTTTCAGATTCCCATACAGAATGAGTATTTGTGGAAGGCAGCATTCCTGGTGCCATCAGTGCAGCAGGACAACTAAAACCAGAGGGACTCTCCTAAACCAGACTCTTTATCAACAGTAATGATCTGGTTCATCTATTGCATTGAGCTGAGCAGA
Source organism: Tinamus guttatus (assembly GCF_000705375.1). Next base: position 62,342 of record NW_010586979.1, on the reverse strand, counting down.
GCCCTTCTGTACCTGCGCTGGTGTGACTGGGAGCAGGACATGGTCCAACGGGAGCAATGCGTGCCCTGTAAAGGGCATTGCACAGCCCCTGACCTTGACATGGGATTTCTCTGTGCTTAGGGAGGCCGACACATGTAAGAATCAGTAATGAATCTTCTCATTCTTTAAATAAATCAGTGTCAAAAAAATTGGGTTTGGGGGCCCCCTGCCTCACCTCTCCCTTTGTCTGACACCTCAGGGCAGAAATAGGAGACCCTAGGGAAGAGAAAATTTTAACTACCACCTTCACTTACATTTCTTTTTCTTTGCAAGACTATTTTCTTTGCCAGACTCTACTTCTGTCTTACCTTCTCCTTGGTTGAGGGTGGGCAGATACCCTTAGAAAGAGTAAACAGGAAGGGCCAGATGTGCAGCTGGTGTTAACCAGCACTCTCCCCCTGAAGCTAACACTCACAAATCCTGCTCCATGTCTGCAGGACAAACCTTCAGACAGAGGCAGCAGCTGCAAGCAGAGCACTGAAACACCTTCTGATGGTCTCTGCCTAACCTGGCAGGAAAAGCCAAGGGATTTTTCTCTGAAAATTTTAATACCATTTTCCTGGGAGCATGGACAAGTGCTGTCCACTTGCCAAGCATAGGTGTCACTTAGATCTAAACACTCAGCAAGAGAACAGGAGAATTCATTATTTAGGCTCAACTCTTGGTTTCTTCATGATCCTAAACCTGCTGAGACAACACATGATCTCCGTTTGGCATGCCCAGATGTAGCACACAGTCCATAGAAAACACTCTGAGCAAAGTACTGCCAGTGATGCTGGAACCATCCTCCCAGCCAGGATGGGAATTTGGTTTTACAACCTTGCAGCATTCAGATCAATGCCCAAGAGGCACCAAGATGTGTAGAGGTTCTGTCACAGGCAGGCTGTGATGCTGAGGGATGTCTCCCCCCTGGAGGGGACCATTTCTTTCACATACCATTTCAGTGTAGCCAGCAGGAGCAGGGGGGGTGATCGTCCTCCTGTACTCGGCACTGCTGAGGCTGCCCCTTGAATCCTGCACTCAGGTTTGGGCCACTCGCTGCAAGAAGGACATTGAGATGCTGGAGCAAGGGGCTGGAGAACAGACCTTACAAGGGGCAGCTGAGGGAGCTGGGGTTATTCAGTGTGGAGAGGAGGAGGCTCCAGGGAGACCTTATCGCTCTCTACAGCGACCTGACAGGAGATTACAGTGGCGGGGGGGTTGATCTCTTCTCCAAAATAACTACAGATAGGAGAAGAAGAAATGTACTCAAATTGTGCCAGGAGAGGTTCAGGTTAGATAACACGAAAACATTCTTCATAAAAATAGTAGTTGAGCACTGGAACAGGCTGCCCAGGGAAGTGGTGGAGTCAGTGACTCTGGCAGCGCTCAAGAAAAGTGTAGATGTGGCACTTAGGGACCTGGTGTAGCAGGATGGTGTGGAGGGGCTTATGGTTGGACTCGATGATCTCAAAGACCTTTTCCAACCATTATGATTCTATGATTCCGTGATTTCAGTTCATCGCAAGAACTTTGCTCAAGAGCTTGTTTTGTAACAAAAACTGCTTCTGGTTCACAAAGCTAGGAGTGATTTCCAGTGATTCTAAGGCTGATTCATAGGTTTGGTTTGAATTCAGGCCTCTAATGTCTCTGAGACATTTTAAGCAGCAGCTATTCTGGATTTTTTTCTTCATCCAGATGTAGCTTGAGATTAGGCCTTGTAGTACCAGATGCCATCAAGCAAACATTAAGAGTCTGTTCCTGCTTTGATGTGTGTGCAACCTAAACTGAAAAGATCCTTTCTTTAGAGGACTCTGAGACTCCCTACCAGCCCTGGGGACATAACCCATGTCTCATACTGCCTTGTGTCCAACAAAATGCATGGTGCTGCCTCTCCAAGGATCTTGCTAACCATGCAGTTCCACTGGCCTTCAAAAACCTGGGTAAGCATTTGCAGAAACTGAGGACCTGGTGGATTCCCATAGCAATTTTGGCCCCCCGTTGCAGCAAGGATGTTCCCGAATTCTAGATGAGGAACCACACAACTATTGCTCGCTAACTGCAGATGTGACCTTGCTTGGAGAATCATGTGAAAGCAGAAATCTTGGCTCTTGCACACCTCTGCACATTCACACAATAGGAGAGCACCTATTTTGCTGACTTCGGTAACGAAGTGTGAGAGGCCCAGCAGGATCAGCCATGCAGATTGTGTGCACAGCTATGTTTCCTGCACTGAGGAGTGAACACATTTTACAAGTCTGAACCTCGTAGTACCCATTTAACATTGCAAAGCAATGAACTAACAAGGATCCTGAGTAGGAAAGTTACCACGTCTGTGTCTGCCATTAACATTTAGAAGGTAATCTCTCTAACACTATAAATGCTAACTACTTTGGCATGCCCTTGACAGGTATAATTGTCTGTAGTCCTGTAAAAAATAATAGCCATCTGGCAGAAAGTGCTAAAACTGTGAGAAGAAAAAGAAGATGGGTACCAACAAGAGACCAAAGCAAATCTCCTAGCACAGGTTACCTTGGGGCTGTTTGATGAGCTGGCAATCTGCTCATGTCCCAGTTTTCAGCTACTTTCAAAGTCATGGGAGGAGCTTCTTTCAGTTTTAGCCTTACAGCCAGCACAAACCTTCTTTGAATTTATTACAGGCAAGGAAGCAGAAATATTTCTGCTTCATTGGAACTGACAAACATGAGAAAGCTAGTCTGGTGGAGATCAAACCCATGGGTTGCAGAAGAAACATTGCCCACGTTCTGCACTAGTCCATCACCATGGTAATAATACACTATATATCATTTGGCACTTGCAAGGAACGATCTGCCTGTTCCTCAGCACCTCTGGCTCTCCTCATCATTATAGCCCTCATAAAAAAAAATGGCATATTAAGTACAAAGACCAACAGTCATGGAATTTATTCACAAAATCAATGAACGATGGGCAGGAGAGCACAACCTGCTCACACGGCAAACTTCAACCTTGAGCTGTAAGGGCTTTCTTTTGGGATGAAGAAAGGATTCAATCCTGGCAGACCATTTACTCACTGGCCCTTCTGTTAAGGCATCCAGCAAAGCCATTGGTGAGTGCTGGCTGGGATAAAGCAAGATTACTTTTTGGGCAAGAAGTAGGCCAAGACTCACCCTGTTGTGGCTACCAACCAGCCAACAGTGGGCAATAACTGGAGCAAGGTTCTTAGTACTGCCTAGGAGCTCCGAATTCCATGACCCAAGATATCTAAACAATTTCAAATGATCTTCCAAAAGTCATTCACGCTTAGGACTGCATCTCTGAACTTCACTAAGGTTATTCCCAGATTTTCCCTTTAGTGATGGAGTATAATATTTGTCTCTAAACTGTGGGAAAACAAATTTAAGCTTTGTGTAAGTTACAGGTTGGTCTAATTTTTGCAGGTGTCTTTTTCTTATACAACTTTAGAAAAGTTTATCCATCCCAATGCACTGAACTGGCATCATTTCCTCACCTTGACCAATTTGGAGGGAAAGGTGAAGTTTCAGGTTCACCTGAGAAATCTCGGGCTTTTTAATACCCTTCAAGAAGTAAAAGAGGATGATCTCTGTTAGAGCTGAAATGTCTGGGGGCTTTCTTGCTTGTAGTTAAATGATAACAACAGCAACCAAAGCAACGAAGAAGCATTTAGGGAGGAAAAGGGCATGTTTCCCTCCTTGCTCTCAGAAAAGTTGATCTTGTCTTTAACCTCTGGATGAGCATACATGAACTACAGATTGAAGACATCTGCTATAGGACAGCTGTATTCATATGGCTGAGCTGCAGTCCACAACCTTTAAACAAAGCTGCACCACAGAGAAAAGGCCAGCAAAAACTCTGCCCTAGAGCCTACCTAGTTCTTGCTCCTGTGAAGGCAGAAGAGAATCCTCTTTGGGAAACACATCGCAGCCAACCTGCTTTGGTATTTCCTTTAACTCCTGCTAGAGTGGCTATTTAGGGTGCAAGACTACCTACCATGGCCATGTTTGGCCTTTTTTTTTTACTTTTAGGATTCTGAAATGGCTAAAAGTCGTAATTTCTGGTTCAGCCATAAATAGTGCTACCCCAATGCAGGGGAAGGCAATTTAGGGCTGAAGACACTCACAAGGTCTTTCCATCACTATGGTACCTAATTTATGAATGTCAGGTCACTGCCAGAAGCTGATGCTCAGTTTATAAAGCTACATCTGGCTTAATTTTCCATTTTTAACCTTATAAACTACCGGTTTAGGTCTAAGAATGTCACGTGCAGCATTTAAATTGGCACAGTTCTCTTCTAGGCTGCTAACTGATGGGTGGTGGTACAGTTGGTCCTAAACTTTTCACACTACAAGTCTCAAAGGGAGGATTTTTCTCAAAAAGATTCATATTTAGCCCTTTGCTTTTCCCTAAATTGCTTTCTGTGACCCCACTTAAGAGATTTGAGAAGGACACTGGTACTTGCTTTTCAGGCTTTAGTCTAATCCTCCTCCTACTTTGCATAAATCACAAATAAGTGCACTAAAATCTATTTCTTTCACAAGGATTAAAACATTAGCATACCTGCTGAAATGAACAGGATTTATTTCAAACACTGACTTCAGTCCTAGCAGTAAGTAACTTCAAGCATGGCAATTGCTCTACACTTAAAGGACCAGAAGCACTGTGTTTGCTGACCTGAGTCTTCCTAGGAGTCTGCTGAAGGCTGGACTTACTCTGCACTCTCTTTTGGAATCTATTCCTTCTACCTACCCTCTTGTTTAATATTTCAATATTTTAAGGTTATCTACGAGACCGATGCTGCCTAGTTATATGCAGCTGAAACTGGCCAGCAGATTCAGTAGTTACAGGGTGATGCATGGGCAGATTCACAGTAGCCTCTGTGGAAGCCCAGGGATATAGCGCTGGATCAGATAAATGAAACAAAAAGTCTATCATTAGGATTTTGGCAACACTGGATTTGAGCGTTTCATCCAACAAAGCTCCCTTACATGATTTTTCATTACATGCTAAGTATATAAGCCTGTCTCACAGTCCAGAGTTGCCTGCATGAGCTTTGCCAAAATCCATTGCTGAAAAGATTTGTTTCAAACATACTGTTATTCTCAAACTGGTTGTTTTGGCTTCTTCCCTCTCAGCCACTCATATCTAAGGCTGTTAGTCTCTAACCTTACATATTCCTCATACTCGCACTCCCCACTGCTGCCTGTCACTGGAGTGACACCAGACAGGAGAATTCATCTTGCTTTACTAAATGAAGAGTAAAACGAGCCACTGCAGAGCCAAATGCATCTCTTAATTTAACTCTGTTAAAATCAATGCTGTTACCATGGTTTGATTCAGTCCATCAGCTTTATAGCCCAGAAGAACTGGGCTATATCGAATGGCCATTATCTACTGTCAGAACTGCAGATGACTTCATCTAGATGCTGCTTGTCCCCTATAGCAGGATCCTTGATTCCTGCACTGCCTCTCTTTTCTTCATCCATAGGCATTATCCAGCTTTTAAAGTCCATAACCCAGGCACCGTCTTCCCAACAAGGGACCCTGTCCATGTGTGTTTGGATTCCCACTCATGCCTTTCAATGCGCTCACTGTCTAGACCATTTCATACACTGGGGCCCTTGATTAGGGGTACTTCTCATGGAGGTTTGTGGCCCTTAAAGTTTGCACTAACATTTTGTTCAGCGAGAACATTACGCAGGCAGGGTTGGCTGAATTGCAGTTCAAACAGGTAATTAAACAGCAATCCATCCACAGCCCAATTTACACTGTTCCAGCTCAGTACATCCTAGCCAGGCTTACATGATAGAACAGCCCTTATTTCTCAATGTATGCAAACACAGCTCTGATGCATCCTTTATGGTTTTACCTATATCAAAATCATATGCAAGAAATTACTCTCTACCCTTTTTGAATGAAAAAGAAGGAACAAAACAGAATCTTTGCTGTTTCTCAAAGCATCGCATTTCTGCTCCACAGCTCAAAGGAACTTGAGAGATCAGGATTCTCAATAACAATTTTCCAGGGTTGCTGAACATATGCAAATGAAGCCATAAACACAGAAATGTAGTTACTTCAGAGCAACAATTATATCTCTGATCTCTCATCTTAAAAATTCTGCCTGCACCAAGAAGTCTTTTCATCTGAGTTCCTTAGCATTACTTTACTACAAACTTCAAAGTGACTTTAAAAAAATCACGCATCTAGGGGACAGGTCTCATAAAAATTCTGATATGTGTTACTGAGTTTTGCAGTAGTCTGGACAGACGGGTAACTTCTGCACTGCTAATTTACAGTAATACACACTGCTCCTCTTAGTGATGTCTTGGCACCCACTGGTCTAAATCCCTCAGGACAATGTTCCCACTGTCCCCAAGGGTAGTGAGTGGTACCACTGCAAAGAGAGTGCAGGACAAATATAAAGCCCAGCAATTCAGAAGCGCAAGATTTCAAACTCGCTTTCACACTAACTTTGGAGTGGTGTAAAGAACAACCCATGGTGCAAGGCAAAAGAGAAACATGTTTCAGGTGTGTGCGTGTGTATGTGTGCAAAACAGCAGATTACATGAGGTAGTATGAGCTCTCATATTCAGAATATGCAGATATATATATATAAATACATAAATCCATAAATGCACACACACAAATACCGATACATATGCACACATAAATACATCTTTCCTATCTTGAGGCAGGGATGCATCACCTTATGGAAAGGTGTTCGGTGATCTTCCTAGTCCGTTCCCGGCTTCTGTTCCTACCACAGAACCCCAGCACCATTTCATCTGGCTGCAAATGTCTTCTTCAAAGAAGCTGGTGACAGGAGTGACACAGAAGACTGCAGATCAGGAGCATGCTGCACTGGCTGGTATTCAAGGGGCCCAGTACGTTGCAGGTCAGATACAGGGTATATTGCCACAGTCCTGTGGGGATTGAGGACTGGAGTAATGAGGCTGGGGTCTGCAGGGCAGAACTGAGGTATACTTGGCTTTCTGCCTGGACTTTCCCCCCCAAGTCTGCTCCAGTTTAATGAACACCAGATTCACACAAAGTATAATAACAAATGGGGGGAAAATGCACTTGGGATGGAGAAGCGGGTGACAAAAGCTGCACATATTTTCATCCACCAAAGACCAGGACATAATAATAATCACTTTCCCAGCCTGGAGGAGATGAGGAAGACCAAGGGTTTCTTTTCAGAGGAACTGAGACAATAGTGACAAAGGGCCACACAAGGTCAGTGACACTTCAGCAGCTCATGTCAGCTGAGGATCTGGTCCTGAACTGTCATCTCCCTGCTGATCACTGACAACTGAAACCACAAGGCACAATCCACCTCTGTGTTACTGAGCTGCAGAAACTTCTTTGCACTCAATGGAGTTACACAACGCCGTTGCAAACGAGACGGAGCTCTGTTGCATTCAAATACTGAATGCTGCTTCTTTCCCTTTCCTTTGCTAACTCGCTGTGATTGTCACATTGCTTCTCCCCCTTCCCCCACTCCATCAATCCGTTCAGCTAATTTGCATGGCTGGGAAGGGAGAATAACTCTACAGTTGCTGACTCCTTCAGGAATGTCCTAAAATGTGCCATTAGTTGGCATGCAAATTTTCCCTATCATTCAACAAGGTCTTTGGGGGTGTAGTGCTCCACAGGCATTTTTACAACACTATTTAAAGGAAAAAAGAAGTGGCAAATCTCTTCTGATTGGGATCCCCGCCAGATGTGCAGCAAAAAACATATTTCCTTTTCAAGTTGCTGCTAATCAGTTGGGCTTTGGTCCTAGAGCCCTTTGCTCCTTTCAGAATCAAAGGTCATGTCAATAAGGGACATCCCTGACACTGTCTGTCTACAGCAGAAGAAGACGGACAACACACGGGAATATGTCACAGCAAGTGTCTCACACACCTGTCTGAGGTGGCAGTAAGTAACTTATTGGATGAAAGTTTGGATATTTCTTTCCCTTTTTATAAGGCTGGTTGAGGAGAGCAGAGGAAACCAACAGATCTTTGACCTAGGATAGCATGAGTGGTACTGAGCCAAAGTGATATTAACAGCTCACAGCTAATACCTCAAATGCCCTTAGTATGTGCTGAGCCCCTAAGCAAGAAGATGAAAGTGTTAGGAATAGTTTGCCTCTAGCTTTTGGCACTGGTTCTTCCATATGACAGAACATATTTCCAGAAGAAGAAAGGGTCTGATGGCCTTTCCAAACATACAGGGCAATATCTTCACCTATTTAAACTCAGAACAGTGTAGAGTCAGAGGAATGCTGTGGATTTGTCTCAACTGTATGTTCTCTTGTTGGTCTGAAGTGGCAAGGCCAAATCAGGAATAGGCCATATCAGGCCTACTGTCTGCCATGAGACAAGAGAGATGAGATGGAAAAGAAGAAAAGTCCTGCTTGTACCTCCTTTTCAATAATGCTGAACATCAGTAAGACCCTTATGAGGGTTTCTATTTTCTCAGTTTTCCCCTACTTTGTCAAAACTCTATTTTCTGAGCCAACAAGGCTCTCAGAAAATTGGCTTCACATGCCTGTTTCATTTTCAAAAGGCAATAGCTGGGAGATGATCCTTCTGGAATTCAATATTTAGGGACTCAGGAAGGGCATAAGATCAGGGTTCAGGCTCCAGATCAGGCTGTAATAACCCAAAAGGTTACCCATTCCAGAGGATGCTGTCATCATGCATGTAGGTAACCACCATCTCCAGTTCTTTCACTGCCTTTCTCAACATGGTGGAACAGGGCTGGGGGCTGACAAGAGCTATCTGAGTCTTGACTGGAGATATGGGCCACCAGCAGAGCAGCAGGCTGACGAAGGCCATTTGTGCCAACCTACCTCTGAGGTCTATCCCTAGGAATTTAGAACTGCCAGCATTAGCACTAACAGCGTTGTGGGTCTCCAGGAGGTGAGGATGGGCTGAGACCTGTGACCAGCACTACAAGGCACCACTGCCATTCACTAGCTTGCAATCGCCCTGCGAGACAGGGAGATTGTGAGGCAGGGAGATCATTTAAACCACTTTTACAAAACCTACCACCACTTGTTACAGGGCCCTTGGTTAGGAAGGTCGCTCAGACATGTCAAATGCCTCTTGCAACTAAAGTCCGTACTGCAGTTTCTAAAGCAGTGTAAGCCAAGATTGCACCGTTTCCGGCCCTTCTTGCGCTCCCGCTTTGCAGCTCTTGGTCTGCCCAGAAAGCAGAGGTTCCTCCATCCATTCCTGGGATGAAAGGACAGAGGCCTTAGTGCTCCCCATCACCGCAGCTTTCCAAAGCGGTATCCACTGCCAGAAGCAACATTTAACATCAAGCATTAAAGTGCTTGCAATGCAGGAGGGACCATTCAGTGAGGGATGGCCCTGGGCAACGAGGGATACGAGGACCCGCTGCTCCCTTTCCTGGAGTTGACCCCCGTGAGGGGCCATTTGCAGACGTCTAGCCCATGGGACTCTGGCACAAGGAGATGACCACCATGGGCACCTGGTGGCCAAGCACAGGGGCAGCTTTCATTGCATTTTGGAGGGGGGAAAACCCTGCACAGTGAGGAAGGCTGGACGTGTATCTGTGGAGGAGGAGTTATGACAGAGGGAGAGGGGAGAAACAAGGGTATAAACATGAATTGGGAGGGTTTTCAAAGCCCACGGAGGGCCTGGAAAAGGACAGGCTTTGAATCCCGCATGTTCTTTTAACCAGGCGTCTGATTCGGAGAGGCCCCCGAAAGCCTGGTAAGCCTCATTGAACTTGAAAAGCGACAAGCTTCCTTTCTTTGCCGTGCGCTTTGTCTCCTCTTATCTCATTCATGTGGGACATAGCTCCCACCGCCAGCCTTTCGGGGAACGCTGCGAGGGCCGCAGTGCTGGGGCTGCCGCATGCCGTGCTCGAGAGGCACCGCACAGTATGGCCACGCTGGCGAGGTGCGTCCTAGTCACAGAGAGGGGTTAGTCAATGGCCTCCTCTCCTGCTCGAGAAAGGGTGATTGCTGGTATGACTCCCCAGGGAGCTGCAAGACCAAGCAGCACCTCCAGGCCTTGCCGGCAGATGTGAAGTCTCAAGGATGGTTTTGAGGCAGCACCTGCCAAGACCAGCAGACGCTGGGGTAACCTCCTGTAACATGGCCCCCACGTGCCCGATGCTGCCTACACCAGCACCGCAGCTTACGGGGGTTTCCTTCAACAAGGACACGGAGAAATGGACCATGACTGGGAGAGCATCTGGCCATCTGGGTGCAAAGGTTGCTTAAACTCAATCTCACTCCTCTACCCAGTACAGTGGGTGCCCGTCTCCTGCCGAGGCCACCTGACTGGGACAAGGTTTCTGCGGGAAAACCAGTGACCCTGGGCGAGTTGGCAGAGCCTGATGGAGCATGCAAGGGGCTTTAACAGACACAGGTTTCTAGGCTGCTGTGTTGTCTCATGCCTTTACTTCCCTCACTGCTTTGCCTGCGTGAAGCTATTGGTGGGGTTGAACCTCCGCTGATTTGGCTTTACGTTGAGATTGTCTGGGGTATGCCATCCAGTGCCAGGTGGCTTCATTGGCAGAGGCAGGTGAGACCTTCTCAGCATGTCTGGACATCACCCATGCCGGGGAAAGGCCAAGAAACCAGGGCTGGCCTTGCTCCAACCACTCCAATGAGACAAGCGTTGCAGCAGTATGCAACTAAAACCTGCTAAAAGTCGTGCCTTTCCTGAGTAGGATCCCACTATGAGACAGCTTCCTGCAGCACTTCTCCCACTCCATGAGTGGGGAGAGGCTGAGGGCTCAGAGACTTTTGGTAAACAACCAAAGGCTCAAATATAATGGGAAAACCTTTTGTGACATAAGGACCCCAGCATGTCAAGTAAATTCATTATATACCAGCTTGAATGGCAATCCGACTGCCTCCAAGTGTCTAATGCAATTATGCTGAAATGGGAGAGATTGTACAGCTGTGCTGCTCCGCTAATAAAAGCGAGCAAAAGTAACAAAAGAGAGATGACAAGAAATTGAGGGCTTTCTACCAGGCATGGCAAAGTCTGCTAGAGTTCGAGGGTTCATGAAACTCTTAACTGATCCTGGAGGTCACAGGGTTCATAAAGTAGACAGAGTTCACAGGCCTTTTCTCAGAAATGTAAAGCTATGGATTTTTTTTTTCACCTGTCCCTCACCTTTCACAAGGAGATTTCCTATTATATACATGGAAAGGGACTGCGAATCCTACTCCATTCATATACATTCTGGGCCAGCTCTTGTAAATTCAGCAAATTTACTCCAAAATACACTATGCCACTTGTGGTTCATATGTTTTTTACCTGTGCAACAGTGCAGAAAGAGAGTGCACTAGAGGTAAGCTGCCTCTCTGCCCCGCTCCAAAGGCACCTCTCTGCCTAAGCACATGCAATAGTCATGCATAGGAAGGTAGTAGAGTTCCATACCAAAGGCTGGACAAATCAAAGATACCCTACAGAATACATGCATATGTAGTGTCCCACTGTTATACTACACATTTAGGCCCGCTGTAGAACAAGAACTGCTTCCACAAATTGTTGGAAAAGGACTAAAAAAAATCTTACCCTAACCTGCCTTCCTCTCTCATGTCTTCTTCATTCTTCTCATGAGCGCGAGAGAAAAGTGTAAATGGGTTTGCTGATGGAATACACAAAATAAACTCTCACCCCACCTAATTTAGGTAGCTGTATATCTGGGTCAGGAGAAGAGCCACCCTAAGTTATATTTCTGGTCAGAAGAAAGGGATCCACAAGAAGATTTCATCTACCAGGGGGTGAATTGTGAGGCTTCCTACCTGCTAAGGCTCTCCTGAATTAACCTCTTTCTTCTCTTCGGCCTGAAGGTTTGCCCATCCTCAGCCCTTCTCAGTTAATCTGAGCCTTCTAGACTGTCATTGCACTTCAGGTTTATGAGTTACACCAAAATAATTACACTTAAACGAGTGAGCCAACAAAATACCATGGTGGCCTGGGGACATGTACTGCCTATTACCGTTTAGCTTAAACCTTTTCCAAAATGACATAAGATAACCTGAAAAGGACCTTTTGAAATGGAAATAAGAGCTTCCACAGAGAATATTAAACTGTCTCTTCCCATGTTAGACAAATCCTTTAGATCTGCATGTTCTTCACTTCATGGCTCTGTTTCAGTACTTTGTGTGTCCTGCCGAGTTCATGAGAATCCTTTGAAAGAAAAGTACACGGTAAAGGGTATTTATTTTCTATGCCACAGACTCTTTGTAATAGCACTAAGTAGCAGCAGAAAAAAAAAGAATGTAAATTATCTTCTGAGAGTTTCCTATTAGAAGATCTAATGTAGTAATGGAAGTTTTAAAAGAGCCAGAGTTAAGGGTTGCACTGTCATTAAATTTTGGAATATTTTGACTACTTAACTTGGAAAAAGCAGCACCACATTTTCCATTTACTGTCAGGTATTTGTGATACATGTTGGACTAGATGATATCCTGTTTTACTAAAGTTAGAATTAATATTTAGGTCCCATCCAACTCAATGGGGGATTGCAAAAGAAGAAAATATTTCCTTTCATGGATGGATCAATTGTGTTTTTCTCTGAAGGACTGTCTATTTTCATTATTTTAGTTCAAGATAGATTAGATTAAAATAATTTAGACTGACGGATGGTGGAGAGAAGTGGGAAGACAATATATTCCCTTTTTATGTGTAATATACAAAATAATTGAAGTCAGATGAATTTCACAGGATTATAAATCTGAATAAAGTTAGAAGACCACTGTGGTTTATTGAACCTTGAGATAGTTAGCCACTCTTTTTAAGGCACAGGTAATTATATATCCACTCCATGTACTCCTTTAGAATACAGAACCCTATAGAATAAAATCATTCATATTGAAAGACATCCTAGTGGATCTCTCCGAAAACTTCAAAGATTTTCAAAATAGCAGGCATCTGGCAGCAAAAAAGTTATTTGGCTCAGAAGGTATCATTACTTTACAGACATTATTTTGTGACTGTGCCTAAGTTTCAAATGATTTTTTGTTAACCCAGAAATACATCTGTCTGCTCCTACTCAGAAGGAAAAAGAATTCTCTTCAGTGAGACAACACCTAGAAGCAATTCTTAGTTGCATCAAGTAGTTTTCCAGCTCTTCAGAACAAAGCACTTGACTTGGCTTGGAAACTCAGCCAAGTAAAATCGCAGAATTCCATTCAGTTGACTACAATTGGGAGCTTATGAAAGAAAAATCTATTCCTCTACCAAAACGGAGCTGTTTAGAAGGAGGAAACACCAGCTGAGACTTTGGACTTTAAAGCTTTGATTTTTTTTTTTTCATTGCATGCTAGAAAAAAAAATTCCTTCTGTCCAGGCTTATCTGAAAAGCTCCCTGAGATTCAAAAAGTGGCTGAAATTTTAGTCCCAATTCTGAATTACCAATACATATTCAGCTTCAGGAGCTCTTTCTTTTTGCATATTTAAGCACCTTTAGGCAGTAGCAAATACATGCAGCTGAATGAGAAATGCTATAACTATTCCAAACACAGTCCAAGCTTATTTTTTGCTGGTTTAGTCCCTTGCACTGCAAATGGTAAGCTATTTTCTGAGGCAGGTCATCTATTCTTTTTTGTCAGTTACTTCCTCCATTAACTATAGACGAAGTCCTTCTCTGCTGAAAGCAAACAATTCCATAAATATTAGAGCTTAGCCTTTCTCCGTCTTCTCCATTCAAACACCAATATTCCCTTCCCTCCCTTGACCCCTACTCAGAAGACAGCAGGAGAGATGGTGTAAGACTTGACACATGGACTCTATATCCTGAAAAGGTCCATTCTGATTTTAAAACATCTATTATTAAAAGGAGATCTTTACTGTAAGTTAATAAGCCCACTGTTCCTTAGCTTATACTGATCATGCATGGGCTTGAGGGTCTGGTTTTGGATGTAGAATGTGAACTTTAAAGCCCTCAGTGGCTTGGTACCATCATGCCAGAAAAAACACTCATCTACTAACTGTACTGGTGCTGCTCAGAGTATGTCTGGGAATACACGTAGAAGGAATGGATCATGAGAAGGAACTAAAGGACCACATCAAGTCTATCAGGACATTCCACCACCAGCTGCTCTATTTAGTGAGCATTGCAGCACCTTCGTGCTCCTTATCAGCCAGCACCATCTAGGACGTTACCTCTCAGCTGAGTTTCCCTCTTGAAGGAAATGTCAAGCAAGCATCAGGGCAATCCAGTGTTTACAGACACCCTGTAGATTTGCAGTCCATCTCTCCTGCTGTCATTGCTTGGCTTCTCTCACTTCTCCCACTCATAGCTGTGGCTTAAAAACCTAGGGTCTTGTCTAGACAACACTTCCTCAAGTCTGTGACTCATACTGTGTAAGGACTTCTCAAAAACTTGTTTTGTGGCAGGACCCTCTACTTGAGAGAGAATAAAATCCAGTAGGTTTTGCAGTGATTTCTGCCTAGCAGATGGAGGGAAAATGTACTGAGATTGGACCTTAATTAAGATGTTATGTCTACCGTAAGTCAAGCTATCCGCAAAAGTACCCGTGCAGCATATGTGTTTGATCTTATCACTCTCATTTTTGCCACAACATTATTTAAGGCTAATGAATAAAGTGCTGGATTCATTTCTTGGTTTCTTTAGGGGAAGGATGGATGCTTTGAGGGGAAATACTGAGTCACACAACTTGTCACATTTTAGCAATAAAATCCATATTTTTTATTTTAATGGGATTTCTGAGAATTTCACTCCATTAGGAAAGCAAGAAGGAAGAATGAGATTTAGTGGATAAAGCACTAGTTAGGGATTTCTTTCAGACCATGAAAGTATAGTCTCAGCGTGATGGAATTGCATAAAGAAAGCATCTCTGCCCCAAGGAGAAAGTTCTCTGTGTTCTCCCTTTCCCTGGAAAATCACCAGCACGACTCAATTGAGTCCTTTTACGTGACTGGCAGTTTCACCTGAAGCCTGCGCTTTTGAGAGCATTAATATTGCAGGAACATACAGAGACCCAGTATGGATGAAAGCTCCTGGCATCGTGCAGATATATCGAAAGACAGTGCCTGCAGTCTAACCCGAAGGGCGCTCTGCTTGCGATTCCCGTCCTGCCTTGCCTCCCTCCGACAGCCCCAGGCAGGACCTCAGAGCTGTAACTCAGTGCACAGGGGCTTCACTACCCGCTGCCGATCACTGCATTAAATGTAACCACAGACAGTGCAGTCAGCTCCTTTCTAATCACACCAACCTTCAAGCAAATGATTGATCCCCGCAGAAGCTACCTAAGCCCAGCCACATTATTTTATGCACATGCAATTTCCACGGTAAATGCCTTAGGAATAAGATAACATGCAAGTTGTTTTAAATTCTGGAGAAAAAAAAAAAAGTCCTGTTTGGATAAAGCATGGACAGGGTTGCAAAGGGAGGAGATCTGCCTTGAAGAAACAAAGGAGCAAAGATCAGTTAGCTCATAGCAGGGGTAATCACCAAACTACACTGCCGGCAGAAATCCTCTATAATCCACTTGAGCTGCATTTTCATGGTAGTATGCTTCACTCACAGACATGACCTAAATACACTGGGCATCCCCTGCTCCTGCTCTGATCAAATGGACTACCTAAAGGGAGGCCCCTGTTCTAACTTCATCATCCCGCAGAGTTATTGGCTTCCAGGGCCTTAATCTGGTTTAGTAAAAACTCCCTTTCTCCCTCCTGTGTACCAGATTTAGCATCCCAGGCTTGAAGAGAATCAGTTCACTGTAAAGCCAAATGTGCCTCTCGTTTACAGAGGTGACCAAAGATATGGACATTGGTGCAGCCTTTAAGCAGAAAGCTCTACATTTTATGAATGAATGCTTTGAATATCCTGCCTCGCTCCTGCTGTGCTTCACACTAATCACACCAACATAAGCAGTGGACTCTACTGCAACTGAGGGAAAGGCCATGGTGAGTCTAGTCCTCCTGGCTACAGCCACACCAAGAAAATAAATAAGACCTTATCTGTGCCAGTAACCCATCTCCTGAGCAATGCTCAGCTGGGGATCTGCAGAAGCTGAGATTGCTCACAAGCAGCAGTGAGGATGATTTATATAAGCTGAACCATGCCAGCATCCTCCAGGATGGAGAATGAGTCCTGGCCAATGTCATTTATGGACAAATACAACTTAGTGTAGATGTAACCTTTGAGTCCTAGCTCATCCTTCAGGCACTTGGGCCAGGCAATGGTGATGGAGAGGTGACAGGTTTCCCAGGGTAGACTCTGCGCTTCAAACCTGCAGAAGGGAGGAAAGTCCTGCCTCCTGCTTTCCTCTTTCTGTAGCAACCGAGAACAATTTTATCATCTCCCTTCCTTCTCTCCTCCAAAACTGAAATGACCTCAGCTGTATTACACTCTGTTTTTCTCTGGCTCTCTGCTGCTTTCTGCTGCAATTCTGCATCCTCACTCAAAAGCCCCTTTGAGCAAGCAGGGAACACATGTCTGAAAACAAAATGCCTCCTTCTTTTCAGAGAAATAATTTTGCTGGCCCTGCTACCCTGTTCTCACACTGCTATGAGCTTCAAACACTCCCATTTATTAACACGGCTGCAAAGCTGAAAAAAATTGGCAGTCAGGAGAGCTGCTCTCAGAGCCCTGTCATGTAGCTGAACAGCAGGCGAGTGTAACGGAGCCGTGCACCTCATAAACATGGGAGATGATGGGGAGAAGGGAGGAAAGCCATGAGAAGTCACTGCTGGAACTTCTTGCAGAGCACGGTAAGCCTGAGGACCTACTTGCATTATTTTTTCAGCCTTGAAAACCTTTGTTCTCTCAGAAACAAGATTCTTACTGTATCGGAAGTTTTACTTTCTCTTTAATAAATAATCGAGTAAATTTTCATTTTCAGTACATTGGAGTTTAGAGTCCAAAGCAAAAGAACTGAAAGGATCCTTGATTTTTAGATGATTCTGAACACTGAACATCAGGTTCATTAAAATATCTCAGTTTTGGCAACCAACCTGTTTGGTGAATTTGAAAATCCTTCATTGATGTGTCTATCTTGCCACTAGTTATTTCTAGAAGTCCAGCACGTATATAAAACATTGCTTTGTGCATCAATTAAATTTGGTTGTGCATACCATAGCTAATATGAAACCACACAGGAAATGAAAAGTTAAGCTACCTAACAATGTACACCCGCCTTTCCTCCACCCAGAGACCCAGGCCTCACCACTAACGCCACCACCACAGACCACAGAAAAGCTATAGCAACTTTAACCCTGCTTATGGAGGGGCTTCAACACCTCCTTCCCTGTCCCGGGAGGGCGGTTTTGCTGGAGCTGTGTGGTCTGCAGCGGTGGCTCTGCTGCTGCTGAGAGCAGGGGGGAACAAGGTCTGTGCCGCTGAGTGGCTTAATTCCCAATTTCCTCGCTTTTGCGGGGTTGCTTTTGAAGTTGCGGTGCAGATGGCAAGTGGTATCTGCGAGGATGATCTGCTGAATTACTTATAAGAGACACTTTCATTTTTATGTGAAAAGGGCGAACTCAAATTTAATAAACTTACACTTCCATGCAGACATCTGCACACACACACATATATATGGAAAAGCAGCAGGGCAATATCTTCAATCTGGAGTCATTCAAAGTGGAATTTAATGCCAAAGTAGCAAAAGAAACCAGCTTGTACCATGGAATAGGTCCATGTATATGGAGTCCCATTCGCAATAGTCTAGAATGAGTTATGACTGCTGAGGACTTGGCATCATCTGTTGGTCATATAATACATACTTGCTCCAGACTTTTTTCTCCTGGAAAACACTTCTTACAGTGTTTTCCTTCCTTCCATCCCTGCTATGGATGCAAAAACCTCTCTTGCTCATGTACATGGTGCTGGGCAATGGCTAGCTCCCACTCAGAGTGGGTTCAAGGGTCCTACCCATGTCCAAATAGAGCAATGTACCTCCCTCAGAGGCAGCCCTGCCTTAGCTTTTCCAAAGGGCAGCAAGTTTTCCTCCCCAGCATCCTCTCCTCCACGTTTGTGCCATACTCTCCCTTTCTGAGCATGCAGTGGTGGGCAGCTTGGCTTTGGGGACCTCCTGCCCAGTCCCAGGTGCCTTCATCAACAGTGACCGAGGTGCAACATGTATAAAAATGACTACAGGAGAGTTGCTGAGACATGGAAGGTTTGGTGAAAGAAACTCTGAACTAGACTCTCCATTTAGGCACCTCAGTTGAGTGCCTGAGGACAGGAGGGATGAATCTGGGGTTCTGTTCCTCAGGATAACAGTGATGCCTGCTCTCATCCCACGCGCGGCTGGCCTGCTCTCACTGCAAGCTCCTGAGGACACCAACAGGCTCCTCTAGTTTGGTTGCCCAGAGCCTGCCACAAAGCCCTCATCTTGGCTGGAGTCTCTCAGATCTCATGCAAAACTGGGAAGATCTTGGCATCCGGAAAGGAAAACTGAAGCCTTCTGCACACATAGCACAAACAGGTAATTTATCCCTTGTAGCTTTTAGTCATTTCTTTCCGAAATCAGGCAGAAATTTATCAAAATCTCACCAGTAGAAAACAAAACAAAATTCAGCTGCTGAAGGAAGCCATTTCCTGTAAGGGAAACAACTATTTTTACAGGTATAAGTGAGCCCAGATTTTCTACAGATGCAGGAAAATTCTTCAGTTTGTGAGTTGGATTTTTTTTTTAAGTTTAGGGGGGCAAGCAGGAAATGTAAAGGATTTTGGAAACATGAAGTGAATAGGTCAAGACACGTCATTTTGCTGAACCAAAGCAGGAGGCAACAGCTTGAAACTGAAATTAAATAGACCACCTGCAAGAAAAGGAGAGGAAGGGGAGATGTGGAAGAGGGGTGGGAGGGAGGGGCAGCATTGGCATGCATATAAACCCCACATTTTTTAAAAGCATCCGTCGGTGAATTATTAAAGATGCTGTGCTGCTCGTTTCAGGTTTGGACATCTTGGCAGTTGTGACGGGAAATGTGCCAAGGCACAGGAGCATGGATTGAATACTTATTTTCAAATTCCTGGCAGGCACCTTTCCTTTAAGACACAGACTCTGGTGAGTGCTTGGATGAAGAGTACTTGTGCTAAAGATTGGAAGAGGTAGCTCGTCCCTGTCCCCCCACAAACATGCAGTTAAGAGCTGCACGTGACAGAGCTGTTTGTGCAGAGAGACAAGCGGCTCTTGGAAGCATTATAGATGTTCTTCTTCCCACTCTCCACTTTGGCCTCTCCACGTTGCCACTGCGAAATTCATCTTCCTCCCACAGGCTCACATGCTCCTGCTGTGTGGGATAGATCCTCCCCTGGCTTCCTGAGCCCTCATGGATCAGCTCCAAGCTTCCCCTTCCCAACTTGTGCCTTCCACCTCTCATGACCTTGCCCCCATCCATCCTTTCTCCTTGGTGCTTCCTTAACATCGGGCTCTGGGAGATCCCTAGCCTCTCTCAGGTGGTCTCCCTGGCATTTTCATTAGCCTGCCCAGCACTGTGCTCTAGCACTAATTCTTGTTCTCCCTCTGGCCAGATCTCTGAGATAGGTTGAAGATCTCCTACTAGAACAACTAGTTTGCCTCCTTCGTGGCCTTGGCACTACTGCATCTCTGCCTAGACCATTCAAACTCTGGTCTCTAGGGCTCTACATACCACTGTAAATCTCAGCTGTGTGAGCAGCCCTGCCTTCTTTGCCCTCCCCAGTTTGATCAATATTTTGAAATGGGGAATGAAGCAAAGCAAAGCTCAATGGAGGGTGAATTTGATCCCTCCCCATGAGAAAGTGAGGGAAACCAAAGACCCTGGCAGTGCAAAAAGAGCAGTGCAAAGCAGCAAGGAGGATGGTTACAAGCACGTGGGGCAGGATAAGGGATTCAAACAATTGCCAGGATATTTGTAAATAAAATAATAACCAGAGAAGTGAAATAAGCTGACACGTAAAATGTGCCTGTTGATTAAAACAGCCCTGGAGACCATTAAATGACAAAGTCACTGTGTATGCCAACAAAACCCCAACCATAGCTCTGATGCATATTCATAGCATCTGAACAACATCTCATCGCGACACTAACGAGGCCCTGTGCTTGGGAACATGCTCACATGGAGCCAGGGGGAGACTGTTTGGTGCCTGACAAATTTGGGAAGGCTGCAACCGTTGAAATCTCTCTTTGTTACTTAACAAACATGGAAGTAAGGGAATGCCATACCTCTTGTTATGGAAATAGCACAGAGCGCTGAGGATATATGATAAGTCTAAGAGCGAATTACAAACATTCAGGACTGATCCCTTTGAAATCTCTGGGAGTTTTGCCATTTATTTCAATGGGGTCTTTACCAAGCCCTTACAATGGATGTAGTCATTTATCTGCAGGCATCGATGTGGTACCCTTGGCCGTAGCAGCCATGCTCCTCACAGCCACCTGCAAACCCGTTTCCACTGCTGCTCCGTGGAGGCAGCATGCGAATCACATCATCCCCATCACGTACATGGGCAGATGGAGAGGTGGGTCATGGCTATGCATGGAGGAAGGACATCTCAGCACCTTCTGTCCACCCTGCTTAATCATCCCACCTCATCAAAATGCCTTCGTGCCCTTTCAGCTTGACCACACAAAGGACGTCAGAGCCGCATATGAAGGTAACAAGCAGGTGCATGTTGTTTCCATCTAGAAGGCTCAAGGGCTTGGATTAACTTCACCCTAAGCTAAGCAAAAAGTAGGCAGTTGGTACTCATTTTTGAAATCAGGCCCAAGCTGCCCTTAAATGAGGGCTTAAATGCCCTTCAGCAAGTTGCTTAAAGGCACGCAGGGAGTTTGTTGTAAAGCCTGGCGCTGCAGAGCCACTCTAGCTCCATGGGCGAGTTGTGGTCAGCTCCTCTCCATGGGCAAGGGGTCAGCAGGAGGAGGGGATGGCAGGAGGCTGCTGCCGGGAATCCCGTGCTCCTTGCTCATCCCTTCAGTGCTCAATTTGCAGTGTCCTCGACCTCCTGTCCTAGAGGAGGGTCTGCTGGGTCTGATGAGCTTGCACAAGCTTTGCTCTGTGCTCCTGACTGCAAGACTCCTCTGATCCTGTGACCGATGCATACAAACCCGCTCTAGCCCTCTCTCAACTCCTTCGCCCATTTCCCCAAAACTGTCTGCAGACAACAGTGAAGGTGAATGAAGCTGCTTCCTGCCCGTTCTGCCCAGAGGAAGGTCCAGTGCTGGGACCTCCTCTTCCCTGGCAGGAAAGCACCCATGGGCAACCCCAGAGCTGCCTGCAGAGAACACTGAGCCCCTTTCTAAACGGAGGGGCAGCGAAATTGTACTCTGCGCACTGAGAGGACAAACAAACCTTGCCAACCCATGTGCAGGCATGGCTGTGATCCAAAGACGTGCTCAAGATGAGGACTCGAGCAACTGCAGCACCGATCCGTTTGCAGCTGTGCGTGTTCACACGCATGCACAAGCAGAAGGAAGATCCTCCGCAACAGCCTAACACCTCACTTTGCACCATTGCTGATTGCACCCTAGCAAAGCTCTGCTTTATGTACTTCTGAGTTAACCATGTTACCTGACACGTTTCCTAAACCCTCTCTCCACGATGCAAATCTAATCTACCTGTAGGATTTGCTTAATAAGCTTAAGGTGCCAAGTAGTTTATCAAAATCAGAGCACATCCAGTAAATTACAGAATTATCTGGGACTGATTGAATGAACTAGCGCTAAAAGACTTGTTGTCTTGGTCAAGTTGGGATTGTTATCTACAACCATTCCCGTTAGCTTCACCATAGAGAAAGGTACAAGAGCAAAGAAAGTTTCCTGGGATTTATCTTAACTGCAATGAACACGGCTGACCAATCTGGCTGTTATCTGATGCTGTGTTCAGCCAGACCCTCCTATTTATCTTTATGACTGACTGAAAGATACCCAGGAAGCGAAAAGAATAAATCACTGAGAAGACTGAGGGGTCCGCAAAAAAAAAGAAAAAGAAAAAAAGAGAAAAAAAGAGAAAACCCTTGCCATAAATCTGCCCTGCCACTTTAAGAAAGAGCAAGTGGTTTGAAAGCATTTAGAAGAGTGGATTTATTATGCCTGTATTTTCCACCTCGGGAAGGCAGGGCTCCCACTGGGGCAGGCGAGAGGCTGGAGAAAAACAAGTCAGGAAGTTACAGCAGAAGCTGCTGATGTGAATGACAGTTTGCTGGTGGGAATAAAATGTTTCTTGTTTGTTCCAAGATGGAGATAACAGAGTCAGGAGGTCAAGTGGTGTGGGAATGCCAAAGCCCGGCGGGTAATGTAGCATGATAAAAAATGAGGGATCCAGGGCATGGGGAGTCATTTCCACAATGGGCTGACTTGCAGCATGGAAAGAGCTTAGATCTTGTCTGCATTTAAATATTGACTGCTAATTGCACTCCATTACCTCTCTGTCCAAGGGGCATGCAGATAGCTTCGTCCCACCAAGCCTATTTCAGTACCTGCATATGCCCTGTGCTTGATGGAGTACTAATTGGGGAGGGGGTAGACTTGTCCTTTCCCATCCATCAATCTTTTAGTCATATCTACATGGAGCTTATTTATCTAATGGAGCTATTTAGACACTGAAGATACTGGAACTGACCTGAAACCTACTGAAGCCTGTGGAAAGCCTTACACAGCACTGAGGGCCCAGCAGGAGCCGGAGTTCAGCGGAGCAGGATGCAAGGAGTGATGCTCATTCCCTGCACTGGGGCTCTCCTGGTTCCCAAGTGGGGACTGCTGGAGGCTGGGGGCCTATTTTCTTCTTCCTTTCGGAAGCTATTTGCCTAGTGGGAGAATGTGCCATACAAAGCCTGCCTGCTCATCCCAGTGCCTTTCTGGACACTTTTCTGAAGAAATTTCCATTTCTGGAGTGGTAATTTTGTGTAGGACCTGGGCGTGGATTCCCACCTCCTCTTTCTCCGCTTGCACATCTCCCAGTGACTGTGGAGCAGTTCACACCACTGTGCTCGGCCTCCAAAAGAGGCACTTTTATTAATGCTGACAGCCACTTCTCTTTCATCTGAGCGCAAAGTCATTCAATGATGCTCTAAAGAAAAGCATCAAATCAAAAACACTTTTATTCTAGTTGGTGGGCAATGCATGCCAGCAGATGCCAAGGCATGATGTGTCAGTAATAAAATGATTGGCTGCTCCATGGGATTTTTTGGGCTCACTGTATTATCAGAATGCAAAACACGAGGCTGAAGCCAAGACCAGTGTTTAAATACAGAGCCTTATATAGTCAAACATCTGTCCAGCTGTGGCTATGCTGCACTGTCTGTAAAGTACAGCAGCCTCTTGCCTTATTGCTACCAGATCACCAGCTTGGGAATGTTCGTCTCACTAATTCGCAGCAGTTTGAAACCATGAGGGAGTGTGGATTAGGCTAACAAAGCAAACTTGCTCCATGAACCCTGCTCTCACAGCAGCTTTTTATTAAAGGAAGTGGGAGGTACGCTCAGCTGATTTTGCTGGCCTTTTCTCATTAGGAGCCAGGCACAGCTGACCATGTAGGAGGGGAAAACAATAATAATAATAATAAAAGCGGGGAGGAAATCAAGGTGTCAGTCACGTTGCCATTGCATCTTAGGCAAAAAATGTGAACCAATTTCCTTTCCAGTTTTAAAAGAGAAGGAAGTGTAACCTCAGGGTACAACTGGATTCAATGTGTGCTTAGTGCTTCCACCTTCCTGAGGAAAAAAAAAGGAATGGGGCTGGCCCAGGGCTGCTCTGGTAGTGCTACAATCGAGCCTGCCTCGAGATGCCAACCCACAGTGCTCCTCACAAAGCCATAGCTTCCCTACTTCAGTTGCAACTACATTGTAAAACACAGTCCCCATCACCAGTGACCTCCCCGGAAACCAGTGGCAGAAGGAGAAGAAAGAGAGGGGAGATTTACCCACTATCATGAACCCTCACAGCTCCAGGACTAGAGCCTCCATCATGTGTCCTCCTGATCTACCTCCTGCTCCTGAGGAGACAAGACGATGAACCACGAGGGCAGAAAAAGTACACGATCTTACAGCCTGGACATCAAGGGCATGTGAAAGAACCCAACCTTACACCCAGTCAGCAAACATGTCAGGTATCTAATACTGAGTGGAGCCCAGGAGACAGCAGGCAGCTACAATTCTAACAGGAGTCCTACGGTTACAGTAAACCCTAGACTTGCTCATGTTTTTCACTTCAACCTGCTGACCCATGACAAATCCACAAGCAAAACCCCACATTTGCTGGTTCCAGTAGGAATGGTACCTCAGCATTACCATGTGTTCCCTACAGCAAGGTGGGGACAAGTTTCCTCTCTGAGGCAGCAGTTTCAGGAGCTCTTGGCTTTGGCAGCAATCTCAGCCTAGGACACACACATCTCCCTCGTTTGCTGACCCCTCCATTAGATCAATGCAATTGTTTTGGGGCCTGTATTAGAAACGTTATCCATGAACTGATTTCTTCCCCTCTTTTCTGGTGCTATGGCTGCTTGATCCTGGAATCAGCTCAGTGATCTGCTCTTAGCCCCACAGTTGAGTGACAGCAAATTGTGGCAGGGATGCAAGGAATCTGCTGAAACAGATTGATAGAATCCTACAGGGAAGCACCGTTGGTTGTGAGTTCATCCACCTCCACACTTCTAGTTGTATTTTTTTCCATCCCTAGTTTTAACTGTTAAGGTAAATGACCAGTATAATTGTGGCATGTTTTTATCTACTGAATCAATGTCAACTCTTGAAGCTAGAGAGATACTGAATTAGCCCTCAGGGTGTTGCCTGTATATTAGGTCTCGGTGAAGTCTCAAGGTAAAGTGAACCTTAATTAAAAGAATATCTTTCTGTAGGAGTGCCTGATCCAGAGGCTGCTAATGAGCTACCTAACCTTTCACCTCTAGGTCACCAGCTGGAGGATGGTTCTGGTTGGGAGTGATGGGAAGTCGATACCTTCTGCGCACTGTTCGCTGGCCTTTGAGAAACAAGTCGGCAAATCTCATTCGCTGTTATTCCAACAGAAAATACCCTCTCACACAAGCCCTTCACAGGGGCACCAGTAGGCGCTTGGCTGCAGGGCTCCATCACCAAGAAGACAGTTGAATGATGTGGGAATGTTTAGGCAGCCTCAGCGTGTATGTAAATGAAACAGGTCTTCTGCCAGGGTTTTGGAAAGAAAGGAAACATTCACATCCAGTGATGACTATTACTGCCCTAGAAAAAAATCAGGAGGCAGATTCATCCCGTAGTGCTTCCTGGCCTATGGATAGCAGTACTGAGCATCACTCTTAGCTCCCTCTGTCAACATTGATTTTAACATTTTAATTGCCTATGGCCCACAAGCCATGTTGACAACTTTCTCATGCATCATTTGGTTTGTGCAGCAACTGCTGGGGGCAACCTGGTTCAAATCTCAGGAATTCAGCTCTGGCTACTTCCTGCTGTTGTCAGGGTGGCTTGGCAGAGCTGACCTTTCTATGTATTAGTTTGCAGTGGGGAGATTTCCGTATCACAGCTGGGATTACTCCAGGTACACCGAAACCTGCCCTGGCTGTGGAAGCTGGGGTGAACTCTGGCAGCAGATGCGCTCAGGTCACTGGTAAAAGTGCCCAAAAGAGCTGCATGCCCTGTGGCAGCAGCACCTCCGTCTGCCAGGCAAATACCTTCCGCCAGGACAAAGTTCCCATGAAAAATTTAGCCATTAGAAAACAAACAAACAGAAAAACATTATTAACAGAGCACCACTGCTGGCCTTCAATAATTGACGCAGCAAAAACATATAAAAGAGCCTCAAATGATACATTATTAAAAACAGCCATTTGTAAGATTTTGTGAAAACAAATGTAAAGAAGAGCCTGAGAAAAAGAAATAGTGAGGGAGACATGGAAAAGAAACATAGCTATGGAGGCACAGTCTCTGCTGCATACCTGAACCATCCTGGTCTGGGCTCTGCTCTTGTGGGGTCTCACCTGATGGGCATCTACACTGACATCATATGAAAATGGTAAGAGCCTTCAGCATGCAAGAACAGAGGCTCTAAAAGATGCTGACATCTAATTTTCCCTATGAAGTAGATGGGAATCATAGTATGATTTGGCCCTTTTCAGACTGTTTAGGGAAACTAGGTACTATTTTGCTGTCAAATTATGCCTTTCATTTTAACTCGTAAGTTTAAGGGGACTGACTCACATTGCTTGGTGAGCATAGTCGTTAAGCCCTGAAATTAGCCCTACACAGAAAGTCCACCTGGGACCGCGTGATGCTGGGTACGTCAGGAGGACGCACACGATGTAGCAAGGAGGTGACTCAGAAAGATCTGAGGTGCTTCTGGGATTTTCCAATTATAGGTTATTTCTGTGAAAATGCAGATTCATTTATGTAAATGAATCTATGTCAAAACATTTTGTGGGAGAGGTTTGGTTTTGACAAATTTCTTCATTGCAAGCTTTTTTGAAAGAAAGTTTTGAAGTAATCTTTTTTACATTCTCAGACTAAAAAGCTCTGCATTTTTTTAAGGCAAAGCCAAGTTTTCAGCTCTAATTCAGTCTCCATCAGACAAATGACGTTATGTGAAGCCCATTACAAAGACCTCGTTCAGAGAACTTTCTTACCACTAACCAACTAATGAGGATAAAGACACAGGGGGATATTTTGTGTTGACAAAATAAGCACTTTCTTCCTTGAAAGTTGGCTGCATCATTTATTTAAGCATAGTCAATATTTTATGGAGTGCTAACATGCACATTAAACTTATTGTAAGGCCTCTTGGCCTGATGTCACAAGTTACATGGAAACAAGAACAGTTCCAGAGTCATCTGTGGTGGGAGCTATATCAAGTCTGCTCTGCTGCACTTGGGTTTTTCCTAGGACCATCCTGAAGCACCCTTTATCGCACAGAAAGACACTTCTAGGGCGCAGATATGCAGGCGGGCTATGGGATCTGAGCAAGTGGCCAAGGTGTCAGCTGAGCAGGGGTGTGCGTGCCCTCAGCTCACAGTCAAAAGAGATAACGCACCTCCATCTATCGCCTGATAACTGGGATGCTTCAACAGTGGCTTTATATTATGTGGAAATGGGCAGGGTTCAAGGGCTTTTTAAAGCCCTTTTATTACTGAGCCGTCAGTAATTGCCTCCTATTTGCCATGGGCTGCTGCTAAGCCCAGGGTGGCTGCTGCACCCCTCGCACCTCGGCTTGCACAGGAGGACTTGCCGCTTGCCCACCTTGGTCCTGTGGTGCCTTAGTTCATGCTGCGTGCCCTTTTCTGCTGAACTTGGACTGTTTTCTTCTCCTGTCATTTCCTGACATGCCACAGCTGATACCACCCCTGCTCTACTTTCTTGGGCAATTTTTCCTCCTGTCCTCCCCACCCGGTGAATGTTTTGCTCACTCTGCAGAGAGACCGTCCAGCCTCGCAGCTGCCTGCAGGGCTGGTCAGGCATCACTCACGGGGGGCCTGCAGGGCTGCAAACCCTGCAGTGTCTGGGCCTTCACTGCCAAAGACCAAAGCAGAAAACTGCTGGGAACAGTCCATTTGCTGGGCATCCACAAGAAGGGATTTTAGGGGTCTTACATCATCTCTTTTACTGAAAATATGGAGACCCATATGTTGCCAACAGACACCTCCTCTGCTCTTTTTATAAAGCCAGGCATGATGTTAACACTCAGCCAGCAGCTTTGGAAAACATTTGGCCCTGAAACTGTGCATTGGAGACCTGAACTGATGGCACTTCTCCTTTGAGGAGACCCAGCATCACTCCCTCTGTCTGCGTCTTACTCGAGGAGCCAGCGCCTTCCCGGCTGGAAAGCTGTTTAGATGCCTTCTTAGCGCCAGGAGCTGGGAGAGTCAAACAGATGTGGCACAGCTGCTGCTCTGCTGAGCCAACACGCAGCCTCCTGGAAGGCTCTTCAACCCTTGCTGTCTCCAAGGGGCTGAGAGTTGGCACATGGAGACCTGGTGGGCAGTGAGGGTGCTGAGACCAGACCCTGAAGAGACCACTGGGGCAGGAGATGCCAGACCCAGCCCCAGCCACCAGAAATGTCACAGCTCCTTGCAGTGGAAAAGCTTCCTTCCTATCATGGCCTCAGACCAATGGATCAGTTGAGGTCTGTTGACTTCCACAGCAGCCATCCAGCCAGTGACACCTAAATATTTTCCTCCTTCAGGAGACAAAGGGAAGGAAGGCGGCCTGGCTCTTGTCAGCTGTGGAGCTGACAGCTTTACAACCTCACTGGGGAGAGGAGCTGAAAGAAAGAGCGTTAGATTTAATCTGTGCTGACAGGGGTGGGTGATGGGTATTTTTATAGTGGAGGAAATGTATCAAACAGGGGAAATTAGACTAGAAGATGATAAGGATCTGGGCCTGACACAACCAATTAATAGATGTTTACAAATGATAAAAGCTGATAGATCAAAGTGAATGCACTCCTATTTTCCTCCATGCGCCTAAATTGTTTGGAAGTGCCCCACTTTGTGGCCGCTGTCTTGTCACCGAGCTCACAGCCCTCTCCAGTTTGTGGCTAACCAGAAGCAGCCAGGCCTGTGTGCAGGTTCTCGTGGCTGCTGAGCACTGCCCGTGCCCCGAGGAGCCTGTGAGGCTTCAGGGATCTCCTGCACCCGCTCAGACACTCAGTGCCTGGGTGGCAGGGACACAGTTTCTCATTTTTGCAAGGCACGGGGAACATTTCTCTGGTTTGTACATTACCCTGAACCCTAAATCTAAAAACCCAGAACCAACCGTGGCCCTCAGAAAGGCTGAGCATGAGTTCAGACATTCACACACATGCAAAGAAAGAAAAGAAACCCTACACTCACAAAGCATGAGAAAGCTCCTCCAGCACTAACTTCTACAGTTCTGTACTGTTCTTGCCACTGCTGTGTCAGCCTTTCCCACTGCCAGATGGGTCTGCAGATGGTGGTATGTTCAGCAACTGATCCACTTTAAACAGCTTCGATCAGTTCTGAATCTCTGCTCTACATGTGTGTTGAGGCAGGGAAAGTGAAGAGCTGCACGTTGGCCTGGCTTCATTTCAATTAGGGCAGAA
Organism: Tinamus guttatus; assembly: GCF_000705375.1. Next base: position 33,346 of record NW_010586979.1, on the reverse strand, counting down.
CAGACCGTGCTGTGATTTGGAGCTGGAGATCTGCCTTCACTGCAGAGCTAATGGAAATACTGTGCCTTTATGAAAGTTCTGCTACACAGAGGGATGTGGCACTCAACATCAGGCAGATTTCCTAACCCTTTTGCGTAGTTGGTCTTATCCTCCTTATAAAAGGCTAGCATGTATTTACTTGCAGCCTAAGAACTCCGAGCCTTGTGTTTTTGGATTTGCTGATCTATATGAAGGCATCTAAATCCATATTTAGGACTATAAGTAATGGACTCTGTTTAAAAAGGGCTGAATGCACACAGTTTTCATTGACTTTGGAAAAATCTAGATCAGATCCTAAAGTGATTCATACAAATTTTATCAGCTTCAACATAAGCTTTGGTAGGCACCAATTTGGTAGGCACCAAATTCCATCTTCTAGAATCAATCCCACAACTAACCACCTAGTTGGAGGTCAGAGAAGATGAGTACTACCTGTTAACACTAAATTATATTTCTCCTGGTGGTGTCTTCAGATATGGGTAATGAATCTTTCCAAAGTACTGCATTGGGGCCACCTCAGGTAGTGATATCTCAGCTATTCCTGCATTGCTGCCCATGGCATTTACACAAGAGGCCTTAACACAGTATTATCCTACATTGCTTTAACTTGCTATTAAAGCAATTATAGCCTTTTGAATTTGGGCTTCTTTCCAGTTAGAGTAAATCTCCTCTCTAAGGCAGGCAGTGTAGCAGGAGCACAGCACACAGCACTCATTAATAATGCCGACTCCAATATAAACACCACCAAGGTTTTATCCTGGAAATATTCTGCATAACTGAGGGCAGCTGCCATAGATGCAGTGATTTCACGAGTGGACCTACTGACCTGAAAATGGCACAACAGAGAGACCCTATGTTTTCTCCCTGCTGTGCTCTCTACAGGCGTTTCTGTCACTGACCCTGAATCATGGAGCCCAGCTCTTCTGAGACCTGATTGCTCAGAAGTGCTCTGAGCTCAGTCTTGTGTCAAGAATAAGCCCTTGGTGAATTATTATTGTAAGTAGCGGTCCAGCAGAGCCCTGAAATGCTTGCTTGACTCTAAGCATCTGGAGCAATAGTTGCTTACACCAAGTGGCATGGATACTGAGGCAGAAGACATTATGGGAGGTGGGACTCTGATCATTCTGGTCACCATGGGCCTGCCAAGGTCATGCACTTCTTTGGCAGAAACACTCTTAAGGCCGTGCCTACCATGACTGCATGGGGTGGAACCATCTCAGCTAACATGGAGACTGGGCAATTCAGTTTACCCATTTTTGCCACCCAGGTCTCTATCTGCAGGCACATGAACATCCCTGCTGACTGCCAAGGTGGCCCAGACCATCGGCTTTCATAAAGCTAGACATCCAGCTTGGAAGAAGTAGAGTACAAAATTGATAGCCCAGACTTACCAATATAATTGAGCTAGTCTGATTTACTGGGCTTCCAAGTGCTAAATTCCGTAAAATCTGTATTTCCTATAAGTCCAGGTAATATTTTCAAAGGTGCTTAGTGACTTAACAGCTTATATCTTATAGACTTACACTGAGATTTGGGCTTCAGCACCCAGATCCAATGAAGTACATATGTGTAATAAGCATTTAAGCTCCTGTATCTCAGGTGGGAGTCTAGGCATACTACTGGATCTGGGCCTAAGCATCTAAGTCATTTTGCAAAATTAGACTCTGGCACCTAAGTCACCTAGATGTTATATTTAGATTTAGCCTAGGCCGAATCTGTGTCCTTCTCACAGGTTCTCCTGCAAGTGAGAATCCTCAGCAGCACCCACATTTATTTTTTAAATCCACTTCTTGGACAAGGCACAAACCCAGAAGTCTGAACATTATAAATATTAAAGTTCCTATAGCACTTTCCGTAGGAGAAGAGGTGTTAGCCCCAGAATGCTGGTCTGGCTCCAATGCAAGCAATTGTGTTCAGCCTCTAACACTTCACAATCCCTCTCCGGTTTCTGTTTCATTGTGCTGTGCTCCTCTTTGCTTTGACTGTACTCTTGTTATTTTCATCATTTTCTTCTATTCACTTGCAAAGCTATTCCTAGCTCCACCAGTGACAGCAGTGATGGAGCTGGTGTTGTCCTGCTCCAAGCAAACAAATATTTGACACATACAGTCTTTTCCTCTTAAAAGCAGAATCCTTTGAACTGCCCAGATTTTACTTCTTCATCCACAGTGGAAATGAGATTTAAAAGAAAAAATGTAAAAATAATATTAGTTCAGAGGAAGAGGTCTGCAGAAGCAGAACTTTGAGCCTCACATCCAAAAGGATGTTGATGACTTCTGTTCCTGCTAAAAGTGGTCTAACAAGGCAGTGGTAGAGCTCTCGCTCTAGTTTTCAGAAAATAAAAAGATAGTAATAATTGGGTAAAACTGAAATATTCCTGTGGACAACACTGCCTTTTTAAAAGGACATAGTTCACATCCAAACAAGCAGCTGCAGTTGAAGCACTTCACAAAATCGGATACTGATTTTCAACTTCACTCCCTGGGTGAAAACAGTACCAAACCAGTGTGATAAGAGTAGGAACACACCTGTGTGCACCCATAGGCTTGGCAGACTCCAGAGCACTGCCTGTGTGCAGACAGTAGGTACCCCGGGTGATGGTGGGCGGCCACGGCGCACATCTGCACACAGCTGTCCCACCACGGCCCACAACAGGTATTCAGCTGGCGCGAGGACAAAGCTGGGCGCTCATCTCTGCCGTCCGTGGGAGGTCAGCGAGCATTATTCTCTTCCCAGTCAAGTCAATCTGAAGTGAATCACCAGTTGTAAGAACTCTGGTGTAAACTTGGCATGAGACCGAGCTCAGGGCTTGGCCAACACAGTCTAGATTGAAATGAGAGGAAACTCATACCCAGCAGCCTCCCAGGAGGGAGCAGACACTGAGTGTTCTGTAAAAGGCTTTGTTAAATCTTCTCCTTAGGAAGGAGATGAATGCAGGACACACAGCAATCCCTCCCCGCCTCCTCTGAAGAGCAGTGACATTCCTGAGATGCTTGAGAGTTGATGGTGTTGAAGGCTTTGAAGTGAGGTACTTGAGCAGTCTATTTTGACTTCCCTGGGTGACTCATGCTCAGCTCCGTATCTAAGATGGCTTTTCAGCTTCCTTTGACTGCTTTCCAAAAGTTACATGTTTGCTCAGCCTGACCATGGACTGTAACTTTTCTGTTCAACCATTCATCTTTCCTCCTGAGGGTGGATGAACAGCTTTCTAACTCCAAAGGAGTTCAATGGTTCAGACAGTGTTTTTCACGAATAACAACGTCTAAAGGCATTTTTGTATCAATAGGGCAAATCTTAACCCTTTGACAAGCTCCCAGAGAGCTGGCTTGGAAAGCATCAATGCAAGGCACTTAGCTGTGAAGCTACTGCAGATCACATGGTAAACTTTGCATTTATACAGAAAATCAGAAGCAGGAGGGAAGTGTCTTCTGCCTTTGTTATGACACATATCATAAGGATTAATAACATATTGGAAATAGTTTCACAAAGTACAGCCTAAATGAGGATTTGTAGGAGTGATTCTAGAGCTGAATAATATCTTCCACCCAAATACCTGCAAAGTGTTTGCAAATGTACAATTTTTAGATACTAAACTGAGCATAATGCCATGTGGCTCTGCAGTCCGACCACATCCACTCAGTGCCCTGTCCCGAATGGAGCTGGGTCCTGCTGTTTCCCAGAGGAGTGGGGTGAGATCCTGCACTAAGCAGAAAAGCTGAGAAGGACTGATTTACATTCACAGGACACCTTGATTTTGATGGTTCCTCCTCTCATCCACAACAACCTGTTCTCTAGAAGATTCTTAAATAATGCACAGGAACATTGCTCCCACCAAATCTGCCAGTTTGACGTGAGTTGCTTTGAAATGTAACTATCTCAGATAATGTCTGTGATGGCAGCTTTTAAATTTGTAATCAATTGAGAACTTCACTTGGTTTTGATTTAAACTGAGCTGCTAGGTGACAATTCCTAACGGGCCATCCCAGCCCTAGGCTGACATTTGACCTAAGTATTAGCAGTTTCCCAAATGTTTTTTTTTTTTTTGCCTTCAGGGTCTAAGCTCATTACAGGCGCTTGCTCTGGGGCATCATCTCATCTCTGATGCTCTTATGAGTATAAAATCCTGCAGGGATGCACAGAAGATGTGATTCTTGAACCACAACATTTTGTTATGCACTTGGCCTCTCTGCTGGAAGGGACTTAGCATGCCCAGGGAAGGATGTTACAAGGATCCAGGACAACATGAGGAATTTGATGCTACAGAGCAGCCACAAGCTTGGCTGCAGGTTCACTGGGGGAATCTCTTCACAAGCAGGATCACCTGGCAGGCTGTCTCAGCACACAATTTTCCTCACCTTGGGAGTAGGAAGACATATAGTTCAGGAAATAGTTCAGGATATAATGTGACCTGCACCTGTCAGTAAAGTAAGGACAAAGTATTTATACAAGTCTTAACAGCATTAAGAAACAAATGTTGGATTTAGCTGCAGTTACAACCGGAGCTTGCACTTAGTGAGGTGGTGAAGAGATTGACCTCTTTAACACAAACCTAAGGCTGACACCAGTTGCTCAGAGCACAGTATATGACCCATCCTCCTGTTAGAGTCCCCAGACCCACGGTTGGGTGAGTTTTCCCTTGCTTCTTCAGCAGAAGGCCTGGCTTTATCTTTATACCAAGCTCTTTGGTACTGATGACATCCCTGGGAACAAGCTGGAGGCCAAGATACTGTAAACTGGAATCTCAGGCTGAGGTCTCTCAAGACAGAAGGTGATTAGTCATACAGTGAAGGTTCTTCTGCACTCTCTCCATGTTACAGATCACTGTAGCATGCAGCGAGCCTGGCATAATTGTCCACCACCATAAATCTCAGGACTTTCCCTCGTTCCACTTGTGTTTTGACATACACAAAAGTGACAAGTTTAAGGTACTTCTGCCACTGCAAGACAGCACAGATTCACTTCCCAAGTTTCACACTGGCCCAAAGAGGATGGTCCCCCTGAATAATGACCAGAAGGCTCATACCTGGCCCTGTTTTACTTCTCCACTAGAAAGAGGATCCAATCCCCCTAGCTTTCCCTTCTCCCTGATTCTCTGACCACACAGTTTTTCTTTCCAGCTCTCCCAGGTGTTTCTCCCTGTCTCCTCACTGCTCCTCTGATACCCTGTGCCAGGAGCCAAGCTGTCTCTCCTGGAGATGTTCTCTGTCTTGATCGTTTCCATTTCCAATGATCTAAGCACAGAACCACTCTGCACAGGTACTTTGTATATCTAACACATTGTCCAATTATTGTAGCTGCCCTTGGTGAGAACCAGGCCCTTTACACCCTACAACGATCTCTGCAGGCTAATTAATGGAGCTGGATAGCCAGAATGTCCAGGAGTACTCTCTGTGTGTGGGTGCCCATGCGTTATTGTTGTAGGTTTTCCTCCAGTCTGTCCTCTACAAAATCCTACAAACGGAACAAAATAAAGATTTCTCAGATCATCCTGTTCATCTCTTTGTCAATAGAGGGATTTTTCCCTTCACTGTTTTGTGTCGAAGAAACAAAACTCCTTTGCATTTGGACATAGAGGCTGGGTGACTCATATCTATCTTGGTTTGGACACAGAGCCAAGGAAGACATGGATGTTGGACAAGAACTGAAATGAAAAATGCTGTTGTTTGTCTCTTTTTTCAAAGGAGTAGACAACTCTGAAAACAGGAAGAAAATAAAGCACATTATCTTGGGCATCACAGTCCAGCAGTCGGGAAAGTGTTCAGGCGGCGGATCAGTGAACAGCAATGACCAATAGTGCCATCCCCAGCTGTTTAAAATCATGCCTGGGATCTCTTCATAATCCTGAGATTGGATTAAAACCAAGGCGGTTTTGTTTTGTTTTTAAATAGGAACATGTTTTGGCAACTTTCTAACAGTCTTTACTGCAGGGTGGCAAATCATAAGAGTGGGCAGGTTTCTTCCCTATTTGTAATAAAGGCTGAGATTTCCAGTGAATCAGTTTGTCGCAATAGTTGGAGCTCTGGGGACAATCCCAACACTGCAGAACCTCGTGGTTACACTACATGAGCTCCAAGAGCTCCAAGGAGGGTCATTCTATAAAGCTCTGCTCGTCACACTCTTCCAAACTTAGGTTTGGAGCCAGATGATATGGCTTGAAAGAAGAAAGCTATTATCTCTGTCACCATCCTTTCCCAAAACAGATCCCTTTGACCTTAAAAACCTCATGTGATGTTAACACCTCAGCACTATCTCCTTCTCTCCCTCCACACTCTTGACATCTCAGCTTGTGCAAACAAGGCTTAGCAAAGAAAACATGCATCCCACAAACAGAACTCAAGACATGATCAAGCCCAAATGGCATTCTCACATGCCCCTATTTCCAGATTTTGGGGTCTATGCACAGAGCATGAACCCTCCTCCATGGTCTGTTCCTGTCTGTGTCCCTTTCAGGCTGGTGAGATTTGTTGCGGGATAATTCTCAGCGACCACCTCCCCATAACAAAGCCACCCCCTTTAGATGTGTGCAGATGATATAGAAAATGGGTGGTTCAGGCTGATTTCATGAGGCCTAATAAATCTTCAGTAAATTAAAACTCATCCCCCTTTCCTCCCCTCCCCAGGCCTTTGTCTTGCTAATACACATTAAGCCCTGCCTGGCTACACACTTTGAGGCATTTTGGAGGTGAGGTCTGTACAAAGCTGCAGATGTGGGAGCTTTAAAGGACCTTTGGCCCTGGTGTTACCCATTAACATCAGCCATGCCAACACAAGAATCTCGCTATGGTTCTCTCCCCTCAAAAGGGCTCCCAAGTAACAACTTCGCCCTTTGAGGAGGGGAAAAGAAATAAAAGAACAGAAGGAACGATCAAGGGAGAATGACAGAGAAAACTTCCAAAAGAAGTATTCCCTGTAAAGCTAATTTTGTCCCTAAATCACTGTCTGATGCTGAGAGCTAGTCAGAGATTGCTTAAGAAATCATTGCATCTCTTCTAGGCCAAGGAACACTGGCACTCATAACAGCATGTGTTGATGTATGATTTATTTCTCTCATCTCCACTACCCTGACCTTCTCAGGTACAGACCTTGAAATAAAGAGCTTAATGGAGCCCCATATTCAAAAGAACTACTTTTGTCTCATATTTAGCATTTTATTCCTGTTCAGATGTTCTCTATGCTTTCTACCCTTCATTATAAATCAAAATCAAGCCGCCACCCAGGCTGGAAACAAAATGACAGGCCAAAACCATGGCTGTGAATGTAACAGCCTTTCTGGAGTATCCCCTTATGCCCCAGTGTCTTGTCTTAGCCCTTTGCATGGATCATGCTGTTGGCCAGTGTACCTGCATCTCCTCTGTAGCACTAGGGAAAGCCACACCATTTATAAAGTCCATTGGCTTGAGGCTGCCCATTTCCAGTGGGCCATGATTTGAATGAGAGCTTCAAGGATATAAACAACTCTCTTCTCTTTTCAGCGTGTTCGCCCGCGTGCTTTCAGGTGGGACTCGAACAAGAAGCAACAACTCCCCTCAGCAGGTTTTGCAGCAGAGGCTGCACCTTCTGTCCCTTCAAGCACTTTGGCTAAAATGCAAAGAAAAGCTTTGTGGCCCTCTGTGGGTGCTTTAGAAGTCTCTAAGGTGTGATGAATGAGCTCTAAAAACAGAGATCAAGGGGAAGACAGTGGGGATGAAAGGACAGTTAGATCAGCCTCGACATCCTGGGATGAAAGGAAAGGTGAATGGATAGATAGATTAGACAGTTACTGTAAGTGGAAGGCAGGAAATCCAAACTTGCCGATGTTTATCCTAAACACCAGATCTGCACCTGTAAAAATTGCTGCTTTATTTCCTTTTTTATTCAGTCCTCTCTTAAGCAAACTTCCCAGCACGATCAGGAGTGTCCCTGGCACAGGAGCTGTGAGCACAAAAAAAGAAATGAAATCGACTGATCAACCTCATAAATATATAGAGAGACAGAGATCTCAAAGGGAATCCTGGATTTCCGTTCTTTTTGAGTTCAGGATCACTATGTCCATCCCAGGAAGAAGGGACTGTGCAGTCTGAACAAGCTACAAGATTGCGGGCTCGAGAGGATTACGGGGTTTCTCTCTCGAGCATGGAGCTTGTTAACTCTTGACTGTTGCTGGAGGCTAAGGCTGAGAGTTTTCTCTGTCCAATCAGATAAACGTAAATGCCTCTCACTCCATGCGAGTTAGCATGAAACTGCACAGTGTCACACTAAATAACGCTAGTGAGAGGAGAGTGTGTTTTACATTAATTCACCAAATCAAATCCCAACAACATCCCAAACAGCTCAGATATTTATCTAGGGCTGCTTGTCTATCCCAAAAGCACAATGAGACTTGTCATGTTTATAAGCTTTCCTAGTGAGACTATTTTACAACAAAGCAATTACCCCTTGGGGATCGTATAACTATTTACATATTCATTTCCTGGTGTCTTACCCATCATTTCCTATCATATCACAGGACGGCAGCTGCTGTCCTCTCACACCATGCAGTCTTCAGCAATTTGGGCTGATAAGCAGCATGGAGCTTAGAAATCATTCTAAGAGGCACACTGGGGTATTTCATTGGCTTCCTCTACATGGCAAAGCTTTAAGTAAGTGGAGAAGGGGGTGAGCGGCAAAGGAAAAAACCTCTCCTGCTCGCTTTGGGGGAATTTCACATTGACAACTTTAACCTTCTCATGTAGCTCAATACAATAGATTTTAAGCTAAACTTTGACCAAAAACTATAGTTTTGTTTCCTTCCACACCACAATGCAAAAATTAGTAGAACTTCAATACATTTTCCAAGTCTTTTTCATTAATAGTTGAACCATAACAAAATATGTTATATGTTCCATTTTTGGCAGCAATGGGATTGCATGTCATTCCCATGTCATTTCTCCATCTACACACCAAGGACTCCTGTTTCATTTCCATGCCACAGATTATTATTTTTATTCTGAAATCAGTCCAAAGTCCAAACTTGCTTAATACCTCTGTATCAAGCCTGGGGCTCCTGCACAGCCATAGAAAAGGTCCTCTTATGGTCTGAACATCTCCAGGAGATGCCTCTGCCTTTCACAGATGATAAATGTGGTCAAAAGTTACTATATTCTCATCCTCAGTACTTAAGCTATGTGCCAAATGTAGAAAAAGAAAATCAACTTTTAGATGTCGGAAATCACTGTCCTGGTTTCCACCTTTATGATATTGCAGACAGTGAGCAAAGGTTTCTCAGTATTTGGCTCTTCATACTTTGCCTTGAAGTAGCAAATGAATGTCTTGTTGCCAATTGATTGTGATTTTCATTCCATTAACTCAAAACAATGAAAAGATGATCCAAATGACATTTTAAACACACGCAGACTCTGTATGCGTCAGAAACACATTTGCTCTGACAGCAAATAAACTCAAAGATACATTTCACTGCAAAACATCTAAGCCTCAGAACAGCTACTGTGCAATAATACTTGACTTTTACAGGGGAACAACCCTCCATCTGAGATCTTGAATGTGCTTTGGAAACAAATGCACTCCATCTTCTGACATCTACCTGGCTTGACTGGCAGAGAGTTAAGATTAAGGGCCTGATCCTGCTAAAATGAACTACTTCAGTTGGAGCAGGATGCAGTCTCCTGGCACAAAAACGCACACAGCTCTTTGAAATGCTTGGCAAAGTCTTTCACTGTGAGGGACATGCTTGAACCTGCTCCACTTGAAGGGAAGTACAAAACTATTATTGACTTCAAAGGCAGTGGGACGCAGCCCCAGGGTGGAAATTAGCTGCAACATTAATTGATTTAGAAGAGGGGGATTCCCTTCGAAGAACTGTTACTTCCTGGGCCATGGGATGAGATTTGTGTTGAACACAATTACAACTAGCCTAAAACACTGAAAACGGGTGCTGTGCTCAGTGGCTAGGCGCCCCATATGACCTAGAACCAGACAAGAGGAACCATGAAGAACAGAAAGTCAAGGTCAAATTTATCCTTTCTGAATGAAGCCTTGCTGTAGGACGGGCAAGGGCAGAGGCTCATGAAAGGTACCATGGCTCCTGGAGACGGGAATGGAGCAAGAACATCAGCTCCCATCAGACAAGGCGCGCGTGTGTGTATATCCAAAGCTCTAACATATACAGGAAAGGCAAGAAAAGAAACAAAATAAACAAACAATAAAACCACCACCAACAACAAAACAAAGAAATCCTGAATTAAGCATGATCTACACACAGGCAAGTGGGAAACTTCACCTCAGTAAGGTATGAGCGTACAACCCAGATCTGCTCAAGCCCCAAGGGCTGAAAACATAGTTTCAAGACCTGAAATGTCCCACAGGATGTCTCTCTGATCCCCAGAGGTCTTAACTCAGCCTGTCTCCATGTGTTTGCCACTTCTGGCACTCCATGGGAGCACGCAGAGGTATTTGGTTAGGATATATTCTCTGTTGGACCCTATTCCTCCAGTGGATGCCCTGGTATCTTTTGAGCCCTTTCTTAGATGTGGTCTTTAGACCTTTGTTGCTCTTCCCCTGATTTTCTAAACAATGGTGCTTGTGGGCTGTACCTTCTTCTCTCAGCCCTGGTAAAGAAGCAAACCTAGTTCGCTTCCAAATCTGAAGCTCAGTGAAAGAACTATTTAGAAAAAATAATAAAAAAAAGAAATCAAGAAACTCGATTTCTCTCCATAATAATGTTTCCCAAATCCTTAGCACACTCAGAAAAAGTGCACCTTCCTACAACAACAACCTTCTCCAAACGTACCAGTGGCTCCCCCTTTCAAGTCACAGGCAAAACTGCGTGGCACTTGCAGTGAATAAACACCGTGTCATGAATTGGATTCTGCCATTGGCTTCCTTTTGTAGTGCATCGGGCTCTTATAGAGATCAATATATTTAAAGCATTTCTCTTCTCAGTCTCATTGAAACCTATGCAATTTTCTGCCCTCCTTGGGGCAAGGCCTGAACCAGTGATTTGTGGCTCAGGGCAGTGCTCAGAGTTGCCTTTCCCAGGAATTCCAGTAGTCCATGGGGAGCTGAAGTTGTCAACATCAGATAAAGAGGAATTCACCCACCGGACATCTGGCATATCTGATCTCTGCTTGGGTTACTTGCTGAGCAAAGACCAGCAATATGCCTCAGAGCAGGCAACCACCTGGCAACAGTAAAGTTTAGTGTGATAGTGTGTGTTCAGTGGTAGGAGCTCAGCAATGAAGGCGATAACGGCATCAGAGAGCTGGGCAAAGCCTGTGTGGAGCACAAGACAACTTGCTCTGGCAAAACAAAGAGCCAATGAGGTGTTCAGATACCATTTTTTGATGTTGGTGTACTTTGATTCACCTTGGAGATGAGGCCAAGATTTGGGTCTCCAAAGAAGGGAATGGTCTTTCCCACCCTGAGATCTAGCTTCTAGACAAGAGCAAAAAGGTCTCCAGAAGGATTTACCACTGGACTGACAACTGCTGCTGGGCTTAAGTCCCCCACAGTGTTTCTCCTCTAGGCTGAGGGGTGGCAGTGTCACCAGCCTGCCCTTATCCCCAGGTCTCGGTAGGCATCGCTAGGTCTCTTCTGCTGCCTTGCACCTTGTTATAATTCATGAGCATAACACTGAGAAAATATTCCTTCACCATTTACATAGCCACTCTAGAAATCTCTTTTCATCAGTGGGTATTACAGAACTTTACCACAAAGAACAAGGTCTCTCATGCCATTTTTCACATGAGGAATGGAAAGCAGAAGGAGACTTGACTGAAGGCTTTCACCAGATCCAGGAGAAAGAGAACAGGTCTCCCAAGTTTCTGTCTTGTGCTTTTAGAGTAGAATTCTGCTGGCCTTCCTCTCACAGTAAATGAAGCAAGTGCTGTTCTGCACATGAATAGCAATCAGTCAGAAAGATGGCCCAAATGCCCTTAGGATGGCCCAAATACCCATTTTGGATAAGAAAAGACCAATGTTATGACCCCAGCAGAGGGCAGGACCCTTGCACTCCACCACAGGCCCCTGCCACCAAAGACTTCAACTCCGTGATCAGGCCCCAGTTCCAGGGTCTTTCTGCAGCCAAGGCTACTAAATTCTCATCAACTCACAGTGAAAGGCCACATGAGTTCATCTAAACCAGTCTCACTTGTAAACAATGCCAAAACTAGGAAAAAATGCTAAGGCTGAGACCTTCTGCCACACAGACCCTGATAGCTCTGGATCTTCATGGTTCTGGAAAGTTTTACCATACAAAATATAGCGTACATTCTTCACAAATCCACACAGCGACCTTGCAACATGTGCCAGACTGTAGTGAAGCTGCATTTTCCCTTACAAATTCCCCTGCCAGGAGATAACTATGTTCTCAGATTCAGCAATATGTGTAATAACTGTATTTCCTCCACATCCCCTGGGATCTGACCAGTTCTTTGCATGATGCTTGGAGCAAATGGCATAGTAGTCCCCTGGCTGTCTCTTTTGGGCTTTCCTACCGTCTGCCAACTGTCTCTAAAGAAGCGGTGTTTCAACATGCCTCAGCCCAAATCATGCATTGCTGAAGCACCCAATGTTTTTGGCCAAACCTGGTGCATTTTGAGAATCTCAAAGCCTTGGTCTAGCAGATGAGATTTCTGGGCTTTTCCACAACAACCAAGCCTGGCAGAGGCAAAACTTCAGAAGCATTTCATGAATTAAAAGAAAAACAGCAGCCTGTGTGTTGTTTCTAACATTTATACTGTGGCTTTTAACTAACCAACAGCAGCGGAGCATCTCCAGGGGCAGCCTACCTGCCTCCTTCCCTCCCGGCAGCATAAATAAGGAGAAAACTCCACCCAAGTCAGTGAAGCGACACTGAGGCTTTCTGAGCCAACACGAGAGGAGAAATCAGGCCTTAAAAATACACATAGGAGAGAATTACTTCTATTCATTTGCTGCTGCGCTCCCACACCTCATTTACGTAGGCCTAAATGCAAAGCACTCTGGATGTCCCGCTGTAACTGTCCTGCTCTCGACGCGTTTAACGAAGCCTGGACTGACCCAAGCTGCCCAGTGACCCCTGGGAGCATGAACAGAGCTCATCTTTTTCCTGACAAGGATTATTTTGGAGCACCCCTGCTCACTCCCCATTCCCCGAATCCTCCTTGGGATGGAGAGGGAAGGGGGCGCGCGTACAATCCCCAGCATACATGTCCCTCCGCTTCTAAGCAGGAGGCGGTTATAAATAAATAAAGCCAAAAAAAGCATCTCCGACCCTCACCCTCGAGCTGGCCTCCTTCCCTCTTCCCGCAGATCCCTCCCTCCCCTTTCACGGGCGCCCTTTGCCACGAAGGGAGAGACCGGAAGGCAGCAAACTTCCACCTCCGCGCTCATGCGGAAAGGAATCGCTCTCCATTTCAAGAGCCCGCGTCGCCTGGCTCCGTTTCAGCCCGCGCATTGTCCGGGCCGGCGCAGCGGCGAGGAGGCCGCCATGGGGCATTGTTTGCAATTCAAATGACTGGACCTCAAGAAAAACCAATAAACTTAAGTCACTAGAGAATCTCAACAAGCCGGGCCGCTTTCACAAATAGGAAGCCTCCTCCCTGTCGGCGAGGGCTGTTGAGGAGCCACTAGACAAGAGAATAACTCGGCACTCGTGGGGCTGAGAGCTTTTCACTCAATGAAGTCCAAACCAAACAAGGTTCCCCTTTGGGAGATGCCTTTATCCAAACACTCTGGACACAGAGGGGAAGGCGCACGGTGCTTCTGGCTCGCCTCGCTTGCTGCATCAGGCCCGTTTTGCTCTCCCCTTCCCCTGCCCACGGGTGCAGTCTGAACATGCTCCGGTGGTACAGCGAGCCCTGCGGACGGTGCCATAAATTCCCCCCTTGTGCAAGACGCGTGTTGTGGGAATAAAGTGCAGCAGCGTGGGATTTATAGGTGAGATGGCTTGTACCAGCTTAGTGTTTAATTTTCAGTTCTGCTTTAACTGCCCTTTCTTAGGAGGATTTAAGGATTTCCATAACTCATTGCAGCTCAAGCATCACAGTGCAAATCCTGCTACTCTACCCCCCACCTCCACTCTTGAACTCCCTGTAGTGGAGAGAAATCTCAGCCGGGCAAGAGAGAAAGGCTCACGTGGCAGGGAGGCCCCAGCTCTGCAATGTCCTCTCGGGTGTTATCTAGAGCTGTTCAAGAAGTTACTTGTGCTCGGCTGGGAGGGCTCTTTGTCCGCACCCTGCTCTGCTGGCCACACACAACTGTTTACACAAGTCAGGCAGTGAGAAAGGCAAGGACGATATAGGGCACAGGACCCCCTGACACCACCTAAGTAAGTGCTGTGTTGAGACATCTGATAAATCAGGGATGCGTGGGACTGGCCATCAGTGGGCCAACAACCAGGGAGAACAAGACCAGGGAGATGTACGGTGAGATTCCTGCTTGCTGCATCCAGGTTGCTTTTACACATTCCTTGTCTTAAAAAAAGCTGCACATAAGTGCAAGTCCAGGGAGGAGTCAGGGAAAGCTCCCAGGAACACACTTTGCATTGAGCCACGGGCTGGCCAGGAGTTGTACCTGCTCAGCACATATGAAACTCAAAGTGTGCTGGGTGCAAGCTTGGAAGTGCTAATTTATCACTTCCCTCGCTCTGTGGAAGCGCTGCTTCTTTTGGTGAGCAGGGCAAGCTGGGAGGACGAGGAGGAAGGTCCTTGCAGCAGTCCTGGACATTACAGGATATACAGAACAACTCCCTCATAACAGCCTCCCAATTCATCTCACTTCCCAGAAAGGCCCTGCAAGGAATCATCAGTCCCAGCCTCCTTCTTACCGCCTTTCCCCCAGGCTTTCAGCTGAAGATCTTTTTTGACCCACATTCACCTACTTTTTAGACAGATTGAACTTACTGCAGTTCTTACTAAGATCTGGCCAGGTCACTTTGAGACCCTCTACACAGCAGAGAAATTTGCAATAATATAGTAAGAGTTATGCAAGCAGACCCCCAAAACAGTGCCCAGCTCAAAAGGTCCTTCCAGGACCCCAGTGGCACACACCAGTAAGGCCGCCCAACATTAGCACGCTGTTCTCAAGGCTTCCTGCCTAGAAGGGCCTTAGGTGCTCACATTACTGCTCAGGTGGCTCCATACAAGACAAGACATGGAAAAAGTTACTACTGGTTTAACAAGGAGTCAACACAACCCACCTCTGAATGGCTCAGTTTGACAGAAATCACTCTGAAGTCACAAGAGATCTTTGGGATGAAGCTGCAGCTGAAAGGCAAGATGCCTAATTCCATAAGAGCTTAGGTTAGACGGGAAGCCAAAAGTTTATCTGAATTTGTTAAGGGTGAGAGTTTAAGGTGGGCTTGCTGCATGCAGATGTTTTTGTTTTGCTTCTAGGCACCTGCCTTTGTTTGGAAGTGCCTGTAAGACAAGAAAGCTTAATTCACCTTTGAAATAAAGGTAGGCTAAAAGAGACAATTTAAATCTGAATTAAAAAAGTGTAGTGGTGCTGAACTCCCTCTGGAAAACAACAAGAAATGCATTCTTCAGAGTAACATTTCTACTCAACGAGGCCCTGGAGGTTTCAAGGAAGATTAAGGGCTCTCTGAGTGACACCTTCTTCAACATCAAGCAAGCCGTGTTCGTGCTAGCCAGCCTCCTTCTTGACTAGTCTGCTGCTGTTTCCATCCTCTTGCTGGTCCTGGATCTTATTAATGTAGGTGTGAGAGGGTGGGGGGACGACAACTCAGACCCTGTTGTTTATGTCTTTCTCCTAGGAAGGGGGACTGAGAAAAATAAAAGCTAACAATAAAGCAAAGCATTAGCCAGAAGAATGCTTTTATTGCCACCAGGAGTAATTCAAACCTTTTGTGGTGGTTTTCAGTCAAACTTTATGGTGGTCAAGCTGTACACTGCTAGTTGGATTTAAAAAACAGGCAGGATATTTTATGACCATTAATAAATGTTTGCAGCCTGCATATGAACATCGGAGAGGCAATCACACCTCCCGAGCTGGTCACCTGCAATGGCCAGAGAACTGATTTCTACCCCCAGTCACCCTCTTTGCATGCATTACTGCTAGATGCATTAATGAAGGAAAATTGCTTTTATTCTTACTATTCTTTCTCTGAAGTACCAGATTTTACTAGTGCAGAAGACATGATACTGGACTCAAATGGGCCAGATTGGGCCAGATTGCAAATCTCACATTGCTGCACAAAACTACCCTGGGTCAAATCTCCCTTTAAAGTGAGACTGCAGATAGGATGTACATAAACTGTATGGAAATTACCTTGTCACCCATTTAAGGCCCCTTACCAGATTGCTATAAAACAGAGGCACCGACTCTTAAAGAATTGCACTTATTCATAGATTTTAGGGCCTTTGTGATTCTTTAGCTTGACCTGCTGCAAAGCCCAGGTCAGAGGACCACCCCACGTTGATTCCAGCTTCACGACCAATAGTTGCAGCTGAACTGGAACAGAGTAAAACCTCCCATCTTGAGCTAACAATTCACAGCAATGGGAAAATATATATTGATACACACAAACATTTTTATACATATAGACATATATACATACATATATAAATATATATATATATACACACACACACATCTTGCTTCACCCAGTGTTGAGTGAGCAGTTGCTCAGAAGTGCCACTTCTAAAAACGTGACCCTTATTGCCCAGTTTTTCTTTGGACTAGCATCACAGAATGGGAACATACCATCTGACTTTTCCTAAATACAGGACACACATGCTGAATGCTCCTGGTTCACCAGGCCAAACAGGAAAGGATCAAAACCACTGATAATTTAATCTTACTTTAAATATTTGATAAAAAAAAAAAAAAAAAAAAAAACCTTTCCCTCTTTAACACCACTAGACATGCATTTCTCCTACTGCTCTTTTGGTTCCTTCATTATTTTTTCTGCGATCTTCATTTTCTAATATATCCTGACTGATAAATGCCTCCCATGTCCATTCACTCAAGTTTCACTCCAAGGAAACAGCCTTACACTCTTCCTTCCTCCATCTCCAACTTTAACCACAGCAGAGCACACTGGGTTTAATGGGTTTTAATGCTTTCACAAAGCACTCCTGGCCCTCATCATAATCTGCCTAATCTTTCTAGGACTAGGTATTGGCACTTTTATTCATTCCCAGATCATTGAAGGAAATATTACACAGCATCAGGCCTACCACTCCAGATCCCTTGGGAAGCCTGCGGAAATGCTTGGAGTTAATGACAAGCCTCCAGTCTGAGATCTGTCAATGCCAGATCAGTCAAATGCCTCTGAAAAATCCATAGGTGAGATTGAGCTTGTTTGCACTTAGCTAGGTGAAGGTGAAGGGTTCGGTCAAGCTAACTATATATGCACCTATTGCATTCAACAGCAGTTGAGTAACCGGTGGAGAGCGATTTCAACTCATAATTCAGGAACTGAAATCGGGTGGAGAGGCCCTTCCCCATGAGATTCCCATCTCTCTTCACTGGCAAGAAGAGGGGAGACTAGAGGGTTTCTGCTTGATGCTTTGAAATGGCTGTACTGAGCTAAATCTCCTGTTCCATCATGCACATGTGCAGAGTAGCCTGTCAAGCAGCCTGCAAATCAGGTATTAGTATTCCAGGAAAAAAAAAAAAAAGGTGATTTTGGCAAAACTGGCAAACAGAAGAAGCAACTACCAGTTGGATTGTGTCTTGATGCCTGGCATTGCTTCCCTGCTGGGTATCACCTTTCCACCCAGCTCAATCCATCTTCCAGCAGAGATGCTGATGGGGCACTCCCTAGCTCCTGTCAGTCAGCACTAGCCAAGTTGTCTTAGACAGCGACAAGAGCAGAGTCAGATGAACACCGTTCTGGGTAGAACAGTGATTTCTGAAATGGGGCATTGTTTGCTCCTTTTCTTCTGACATTTGCTACTTCTTTAATTTCTAAATTCTGCTGTCAATGTTTATATGGATCTCAGATCCACATCGTCTCCTGGGGTCCTACTAACCTGTGAGTTTTGTCACTTGTTTTCAAGCTGCCAGAATTTAAGAAACAGATACTATTATTCCCACAGCACCCTTTTTAGCAGCTTACTCCTCCTAAATCAAATTATAACCAGCAACTTCAGCATTTTGGATTTGCAAATCTCCCCACAATGTGTTGGTGGTATCAACCAGCTGAGTGGAAACAGAGCAATTGTGTCTCCCCCATTCTGTTTCCTAGGCGTCTAGCATAGGTTTAGGGACAATTAAACAGTTTCTTTTCTTCAATATTCTCAGTGCCTTGATTGATGCCAGTAAGGTTATTGTAACTGTGATGGTTTAAGGATGTATTAATTAATTAACCTTGCTTCCTGATTAATTTTGTTCTTGGCATCTTGATTTTGTGCTAAATTAATTCTCATTTATTCCCCCTTTCACCCTCCCCTTTTGTAGATCACCCTCCTCACTTCTGCTAATCAGTTTTCCCCTTAGAAGATTAATTCTCCCCTCTGCTGGAAGGGAGATGATCAAAACTGTTCAACCACTCCGGTCCCTCCAAGATTAACTCATATTCCACAACACACACCCTTCACTCCCCTGGGGAAATGCCTGCTATGCATGCACCTCCTTTGATGGATAATATGAGAAGAAACCCTAAAAAAGCTGGCATGGATGTGCCTTGGGTTCAGCACTCTTCCTGGAAGCTACCTATGCTCCGTGTGCTGCAGCCACCTTCACACTGTCTTCTCCTTCCACACCACACGCACTCCCAGGCTGAGAAATGGGCCTACTTAAGGTACCTGGATGTTATCACGATCTCAAGACCAACGCCACTAGATTCAACAGAAAGATGAAGTTAGAGCCAAAGCCCTTTCATTCCTAAAGCGTAGAGGCCTACGACACGGGGTGAAGAGAGGTGAGCGCGGCCCGCTCCAGGTGACGGCATCCTTGGCCAAGGATGGCTCCGGCCGGACGCCTGAAAGGACCCACAGTCCCCGGCCAGGCGCGCAGCGAGAGCTCATGAGAACTCCCCGCGGAGGCGCGGGGACTCGGGAGGCATGCAGAGCGGGGTGGCTGCTCAAACTAAAGCTTCTAAACCCCTTTCAGGAGCTCTCGCTGGATTTTATCAACAGTGCCCCTCCTCCTGCCCTGCCCCCAAACGTCTACAAACAAAATGAGTTAATCAAATGGAGTTTGCTGCCTGGAGACTGAAGGAGAGGAAACATACCCCTGGGTCTTGCCAATGACTGGAAATAGCCCCATGTAAACTTAATTATTATGCACTGCGAATAACAACACACCCTGGTTATTACAATCACTGTCCATCAGTTCACAGTCCACGCAAATGCCACGGTTGGCGAATTCCATTTTATGATGCAAATGTAGCCAATCAATACAGGGATTTTATTTGATCACAGGTTCTTCCCCATCCTATTTTTAAGAGAGATAAAAATATTTTATTTCGCACGTCCAGCCCCTCAGCTGGAATAGACCCGCATAACTCCACTGGTGTGAGTGAGGTCTTGCTCATTTACACTAGGCGAAAGTCTGGCTAAAATAAAAATAGGAGGTATAAACCCACGGGACAGTCAAGATGAGAAACTTTTCCCGAGTAGAGTGGTTCCAGGGAAACTAGGTGTAGAACCAAAGGAAAAGGCAACAGCAAAGAATTTGGAGTTTGTGTACGTACATGCTGGAGAATAAGAAAGAAAAGTCTATACATTTTTAGCCACAAAAGATTTCACTGGACAACATGGTCTAGCAGGAGCTTTAAAGGGGAAAAGCAGTTCACAGACTCTTCTGAATGCATCTCCAGTAGTCGGGTTGTTAAGACATTCAAGGCTGTTAATGTGTACTGTCAGGCCATTGTAACCAAACCTTTAATCCTAGGCCTGTCAGACTTGAAGGAAAACTAAGGGGCTGACAGTACTGCAGCAAATGGATTTTCCTTCTCTGCTCTCATTGCCTGCCCCCTTTCCCTCCATTTAAAGCTAGAAGAACGTAGAGAGAGACTGTTCCTTTCAGGGCTTGCAAAACCACAACAACAAAAAAAAAAAAAAGAAAAGAAAAAAAAGAGGAAAATCTAGCCTAGATGAACAATATTCCCTTTGCAAAACCCAGTTCCCAAACGGGAAGTACTTGCAGTAGCCTGGTGAGACCCAGGCAGACTGACAGCTCTTCCTCTCTGCTGAGGTTATAAAGTTCTTGCGAACTTATTTTTATTCTCAGACTGCAAGGACAAACACAGCAAGCTACACAAGAAGCTTCAGACAGAGTTACAAAGTCTGTTTTTAGGCCTGGACTTTGGTTCAGGACTTTATCCATATGGAACACCAGAGCTGACAATATGATGTGTATGCAAACATGACTTCCTTTGCATTTCTGCCAGCGCTTTTCTGGCAACCTGGGTTGCAGGCTCCCAGAGAAGCAATTACAGTACAGAAAGACTCTACATAGCCCACACATCCCTTGCAGCCATACTTCATGAGATCTTGGCCTAGAATTTCATGTTTTAAAGCATGACAGCTGTACTCTGCAGGAGGACTTGCAACTGCTACACAGTGTCCCCAAACTCCATACAACACTCCCCCTTAAAAGCTCTCCTGCTCTTGTTTGCTCTGCTCTGGATGGCTAAGGAAGGCAAAGACAGGATGTAAGATGGGGTTATCTGCAGCCTGTTCCTGGAGTGCAACCTACTGTCTAGAGAAGGTGATGGCACCCTGGCTCTTCCATAGGCTATCTGTAAATTTTGGGGACATCTCTTTGTTCTGCCAGGTAGAGACACTATCCTCTCTGCAGTGTGAGAGGACTTCATGATGCATCAGGATGAAAGACAGACACAAGAAGGTAGGATCAACTGTTATTTGGAGCAAGCACAGGACCTGCCTATGGTAGAGTTGCAATCAGGTACCAGCTGCTGTACCTTGTCTTGGAGGTTCAGCTTGTTCTCTTGGTCATACTTGTGCAAGGTTGGTTGATTGGAGGCTGTCCAGACACACATAAAAAGACCGATCTCATATGTGTTGGCCAGCAGCTCCATAATGTTGCGATCATGGCTGAACAGAGAGCTTTTCCTGCAAAAAGGCCGCTGAGTTTCCATTCACCATGGTCCTGCAGCTCATGCCACTGTCTACACCACTGCTACTGGATGAGCATCATCATCTACTAACCACAAACTAAGAAACAACAAATGAGGTGGCAGGCTTTATTGCAAACACAAGGCAACACTGTTCAAATACTGGCTTATGTCTCTGTATGACGAGGCACCACATGGGCTAGGATTGGTGCTAAACAAACCTAGCAGAGCAGGACCTGAAAGGCTGACATAAATGTGCATCATCTGTAGCTATTTATTAACCTCTGTTTGAAATCAGCTGCATAAAAAATAAAACGGCAGATTACCTAAGGTGCTGCTGGGCAGCACCAAATATAGGTGGTTTGCCTATATCTTTACCCTGGGATTGCACTGGGATTGCAGCTCCGTCTATTCTCCCGGTCTTTTTCCCCAGTTCTTTAAAACACACATAAATGAAATTACAATTCAAATCTAGTTCACCTGCTTAAAATACTCCCAGAAGTTCTCCTCTGTGGGAAACGAAGAGATCTAGACCTCTATCTCTAAATCAAAGCTCAAAAATAAAAGCGAATTGTCAGAATTTCCCATGAAAGGGAAGTCTCAAGTTTTAATGTGTCTGGTGGGAGTTCGCTAACCTTGGGTATAATTAGAGAAACTTGTGTTTTCAAGACAGCCCTTAGCAGAAGATGGAAAGGTAACAGTGGGAATCCATTAGCAACCTGCTGCATTACACCCTAAGGGACTCTGATGAAAAGCCCCTTTCTTCGGACGCACGCCAGGGACCCTTCCTTTGCTAGCACAGTATCAGACTGTCCTGCACAGCGGAGGGTGGTAGAAAAGAGCAACCCCATTCTGCACGCTTGGTACCCTGGACAATGGGTGAGTGGGTCAAACAACCAACTATAAGAAGGGGGCATTTCTAAGTTGTCATTAAGCAAGCACTTATTATGGTTCTTTATCATCTGGAGAAGTAAAGGGTTAGTTCCTCCTCCTCTTTGCCCATGTAGGTGTCGTGCAAAACAGGACAAGCCAGATCTGTGCCTCCCCACAGAGTGGGCAATTTCCAGGGTAGCCACTGCTTCCCACATGGTCCCTGTCCTGCGGATAAGCAGAGCAGGATTGCTGTTGGTCCAGGGGGACTTTTCACTGTCTGGGAATTAATGTAGGAAGGCGAGGGGTATTGCCTGGAATATTATCAAGAGGGAATGAGCAAAAGCAGTGAAATCAATTTGAGAACTCGGTTCACGTTTCATGGGGTAAGAAATACTCCCAGAATCAGGTTAAGCAAAGCCCTACTGAGCTGCTTATTGATTTCTTAATGAGCCAAAAAAAAAAAAAAGAAAAAAAAAAGGACAGAAAAAAACAGAGAGAAAAGAAGAGATTCCAGACAGAAATGGTCATGCAGTTTCCTAAAGAAAAAGTCAGAGACCCTCCGGAGAGCTGCGCAGCAGCAGACAGAACCACGCTTGTTTAAAGAGCAACGTAGCTGTGCAAAGAGGCTCATAATTTCGGGGAGGACGGGGGGTAGAAGAGAAGGCCAAGAAGAAAAAGAAAGTTTCTCAGAGCAGCACCCAAGAAAATTGTTCCAAAGTGTCCACCTTACTGCTGCTGCTAGAGATGAGGATGCTCAACAGGCCCACCAGCTCACGTCTTATTTTGCTGCTTACTTGCATTGCAGCAGCACCTTGAAGCCTGCTGCAGACTTCGACACCCAGCACCCTGAGCTGCAGCCACTGCTACAGCACCCTGCTACCCCTCCAGAAGGGCAACACTGCTAACGCCGCACTGTGCTGCCTCCAAGAGCATCCCGTTTCGGAAAGGGAAGCGAGGCCAGCTGGGAGCACAGTGCCAATGGCAGAAGCTACAAACTAAAATTATCAATTTCAGAAGCAAGTCTGACAGACGTGCTGGTAGATGAACCCATCAGTCATCAGGGTTCCATAACAAGCTCAAGGCAGGTCAGTCCTGACAGCATGGATGTCCTGCTGTTGCTGCAGCACTGCAAGCAGGGAGCCAACGCAGCTGGGATGAGCTATACTGGCAGCAAATGTGCCCCCAGAGCAGGTCATTCCCTAACAAATGGACAGCAGAAACTCCTGCAAAGCTGCGATGCCGCTTCCCACCCTGTAGTGCAGAAAATCACTCCAAGGGCCGGAGTCCCCATGAGCACCGCGGGCTGCAAGCCACAGCGCTACGTGTCACCCGCAGCCGCCTGTCCCCAGCACAGCGCACAGCCACCCTGGAGCGGCACGGGGGCCATGGGAAACGGCCACCTTTGAGCTCCGACACAAACCCAGCCCAGCTCCCAGACCAAGTCCTCAGCGAACGCCGGCTCATCAGGACCCGCCGGCGCAGCGCAGGGGGCAGGGAGGGAGCCCATCTCCTTCCTTATTAAGCAGCGCGCTTTCTCTCTTTTTCTCATCTATGGAAAAATAGGAATGCAAAGGAGCGAGGAGAAGGGCCTTTCTTCGCAGCAGGGGATGCTGCCCGGCGCGGGGACAGCGGCTCGGCTGGGACGCTGCGAGCCCGGAGCTTCTCAGGATGCTTGAAAAAGGGGAGTGAAACAGCGCGCTGGAGGCAAGGCAGGGAGAGCAGCACGAGCATCTTAAGGCTTAAAATGCAAATTCCTCCACTTTCTTTTAGGCGGAAGGGGTCAAGGTTTGCCTATTCCTTCCTCTCCCCCCACCACCTCCCGCTCCTTCCCCCCGTCCGCTGCGAGTTTTGTTTAGGAGGGGACTGTGGATGCGGCGAGGTCTTTGTGCTGGCCATTCAGCTACATGAAAAGGCCGAGGAGTCCCAGTGGAGGGAACAAACTTTTGGGGGTCAGCGCGGTCAGCTCGGCATCAATGTGCCGCATTGTTTGTATTAAGGACATGATCGCAGCAGGGTGCCCCGAGCCACCGCATACAACACGGAGGACTATTTATTCAACACTGAAATACGCAGGGCACAGGACCCCTCTCCCAGGGAAAATACAAACTGCTGCTGCAAACGTGCCTGTCTATAGCTAGCAGCAAGACTGGCTGCAGGAGGCAAATAAAACCCCTTTTTTATTTTTTATTTTTTTTAAAATACGTGCCATAAGTGAGGACTAGCGCAGAGCTCTGCCGGCAAAGAACAACCATAGTGAAAAAGCAGCCGTGGTGCAGCAAAGTAGCTTCCTAGCAAAACCCCTTTTTTATTTTTTATTTTTTTAAAAATACATGTCATAAGCAAGGACTAGTGCAGAGCTCTGCTGGCAAAGAACAACCATAGCGGAAAAGCAGCTGTGGTGCAGCAAAGTAGCTTCCTAGCGTGGCTTTTCTCCCAAAGATGAACAATTCAGGTCATTAAAGGCCCAAGATAGAAACAGTTTGTCTTAACGGTGTTTGAAAACAGGCTTTTGTCTGGGGGCGAGCGGCGCGGGCCTTTCCGCCGTCGCCTCCCCTGAAGTGGCCTGCAGCCCCCGGGAGGGAGCGGGACAGCGGGGCCGGGGCAGCGCTGCGGGGAGCGAGGAATGCGGCTCCGCCGCCCGAGACGAGCCGACATGAAATCCAACGGGAAACGCAACACAAAAGGGGCTGGGGGCTTGGGCTTTCATGGTGTCCCTGTGCAAGTGCTGCCAACGGGCTCCCCAGTGGACCCCACTCTCATAAAGGAACCTCAGAGAACCTCTTAGGCATCCCTGCCTCCCCTCTTCCTCACCGATTTGTATGGAGAGGCATGTGTTCCTCCAGAAGGCATCTTCTCTTCTCTCCTTTTTGACACAGATGGCTTCACCATAGAAGGACTGGGAGGTATGTGGATAGTTTGGTAAGGTTTTTGGTCAGCAGCTTGCAATCTGGGTCTGATTATTGCAGGATGGACCCAGAAGAACATAGTGGCATCTCTTAGGACCATCTCCAGACAACATGACTCTACTACCGCCAGCCTACCATAGTGCATGGGGTAAGAGCAATTACCTAGATTGCTAGGTCCTAGAATCCACATGAACTCCAGTATGCATCACAAATGCTGTGCATAGCGTCACCCCAATACATTAAGTAAGAAAATGAGTGGGAATTGATAAGGAGAAAGGTTTCCTATCCTGTGAGAAGATGGATCGCTCCAAGAAGACAACTGAAAACAAACGCAGAAGTTTGGATGTGTTAGATTTGATGTCGGAGCTGTCAACACTAAACCTGTCTGTAGACATCAAGAGTCTCATGGTGGGGTTCTATCTAGAGGGTTGATAGTCTCTCCTTGATGTTTTCTCCATCTCTGTAAACATGACCTCCAAAAAAAGTCACCTTACCCTTAAAAAATATATGTTGTTAAGATGAAAATACCACCATTCCAATGTCAACAGATACAGGGCAGGGCAGCAAGGCAGAGGGTGGGCTCCTGTGTTGGCCAATACCTGGGAAAGAGCACATGAGAGAGTCCTGGCAAGAGCAGAGTGAGTGCAACTGAAACCCAGCGAGGGTTTAGACTTGCTCGGCATGATGAGGTCAAGATCTGAAATCTAAGAATGTCTGAGAAAATCCTCTGAGTTTTCACAGCAATGTGATGTGTGTATAGGCCTATGAACCTGAGAATCTGGGACAGCCCTCTTGGAAGTCCTCCAAGGTGGGACACACCTTGCCTTCCCAACACCTTGTGCTGGATGCCCTCTTCTTTTTTTTTGACTGTCCCACCACCATCTTGCCGTTTATGTCCGAGTGACATAGACTGATGAGGATTATTCCCACTGCTTCCTCAGGGACCAAAGGTAGTCCCTATATCCTGTTTTCTTTATTGTGCTTGTACAGGGACAATAGACCCCATTAAGCGTCTTCCCATGCCACTGGGAGCAAAACCTACCTGGCCTGCCAATGTGGGAATGGCCAGTGCCCCTGACAGCCATTAGCATCTGAATGTGAGTGATGCCTGTGGAACAACAGGCAATTATCCCACTGAAAAGCTTTTAACTGGCATAATTGCTGGCCACAGACTATGGGCTCACTCAGGATGAACTGTGTTGACAAACTGAATAAAATATCCTGGGTTTCCAGCAAGGGAAAGATGCAGAGGATTGTGCCTCACAGAGGCCAAATTCCATTTTCATCATCTGTTATTGCATAGACACCATCACACCTAGTAACAGGAACGATTCGAGGACCTAAACCTGGCTCCGGAGGCTTCGCAAGGCTGCCCTGGCTCTGAGGGGAGGCTCCCAGGGGAGCAGGGAGCACCTGCCCTCCTCCTGCCTGGTGAATTAGCTGCTCTTTTGTCCCCAGCCTGTCTCTCAAGGCCCAGGTGTGCTATTGTACAGCTCAGAGATGCAAAGAAGTGACACAGCCATGAAACACAATCATCTCACTAAATGGCCAGGGCTTTATCCTCCTGCTCTTTGAGCATGACAAATGCCCTTCAAGCAGCCCAGGAATGGAGGAAAATGTTTTATTAACACATGCTAATCTTTGTAAACCAAAGTCACTAACAAACAGGTACTTTAGCTTGCCTGTTTGGTACCTCCAAGGTCATAGCCAACACTTCCCTGGGATTCCCTGGAAAACCACCTTCTAGTGGCCTTTTGACTCCTAATAGCTGAAATTATTTCAAGGCTTACTTTGCACATGCGCATGGTACTGCCTTCTAGAGCTGCTTCTGCAAAGTGCAAACCACTGACCTTAAAAAAACACTATAACGCTATTGTTTCCCCTAGGAGCATCATCTCATTTCTGGTGCCACGTGTCATGCAATCATGCTTCTACCCTGATTGCTTTAAGAGATGTGTGCTTTGATTTCTATGTGAAACTAGACTGAAGGCTATTAACTCAGCTGGCCAGACTTTCATCGGTGTGGGTAAAACTGACATACGTATGGAAAATCCCTCAAATTGTGTCAAAAGCCCCAGCTCTGCTGACTCAGAAAGACTCTATGACAACTCCTACAACAACTTTAGTAGCTGGGTGTTTGAAAAGAAATGGTTCTTTCCATTCCAACCAAGTTTTCTTAAACATGCAGGGCTGACTTTAGCTAACCAAATGTAGGTGCTACATGCACATGTCTCTTTGAGACCAAAACTTCCTTATTTTTGTGGCTGGTGAATAAGATACGGTATTTGGGGCAGTAACTCTCCCACCCTAAGGCACTGCTCATTGCAGTCTCATGCACTCTAGATAAGGTGGGTAGAAGACTTGGGACATTATTAGAAAAGAAGGCAGAGTATCTCTGAAAAATAACCTTCCTTAAGGTACCTACAAAAATCCCAACACAGCCAGATGATAACAAAGACAATGTTCCTACAAGAAGATATTGAGGTTTTAGTTACAGCATCACCCCAGGTCTCTCCAGCAGTGGTCTCCTGGCCATGAACCCCGACATTCACAAAAGAGAGTCAAGCTTGTACCTGTTACTGCCACATTTATTGCAGAACCAATAACCAACACTTTTCAATACTGACTTGAGTTCTTGATTACGAGCAACTCAGCTTACTAGAAATAGTAGTGACAAACAAAATACTCTCCAATTCTAATCACAGAATCACAGAATGGTTAAGTTCAGAAGGGACCTCTAGAGACCATCTGGTCCAACCCCCCTGCAGAAGCAGGGACCAATCTAATTCCTACCTGGAATTACAAAACCTTTTTTATAAAGGAACCAGATTTCATTAAAATAAAGAGGAAGATGACATTTTGCCTGATATTTTATTCCATTATAAACCTGAAATCTGCTCTCTATTCACTATGGCTCAAATGCTTTCAGAAGATTTCTGATAAATACAGGTAACTTTATGGCTCAGAGCAAAAACCATGTGAAAATATGTGGGTTTTACTAATTTAGACCTCCAGCTCGGCAAGTGCATGTGGGTGGCCTTTTGAAGTGTGATGTAGCAGATCTTCTGCTTGAGCAAAATGGCTCAATTCTCCTACAGCAAGTGGAGCTAGGCCAGTTCACACCATTTGAGAACAAGCCCTCTTGCATTTATCCCAGTGCAGAACTCCAAGAGAAACTCAAAACACGTAAATGTGCATGAGGAGAAAGCTTTGAAAGAGTCTGTGCAAAGTCCAGTCAACTGCAACTGCCAAGCTCTGCTGCTAGCATATGGAGGAGAATGGACTGCACAGTAAGAAAGCCAAAATGTTAATGTAAGCTCCCACAACATGTCTGTCCAAAAAAGACAGCTCTAAAAAAAAACAAGTGTGGGCCACAGCAAACAAAAGATGGATCTCATGTGCTGCTAATAATATCCAATCATCAGGGTTAGGCTAATTTCCTCTCATGTTGCCAAGCTCCCAGCCACAATTAATTAAGTTAACTACACAAACGATGCAATCGTGGTTGTTGTTGTTTTTACTGTTGCTTTAATAAAAAGAATGAATCCAGACCCACAGAGGACACAAAGCTGGTCTGATCTGTTCTTACTGAAAATTTGGCCCTTGGATGGCTAGCTAATAAGATGATCAGCAGGATGACAGCAGGTAGGAAAGCTGGTGGAAAAACGAACGGCCAAAGCAAGGGAGCTGGGATATAGGAAGCTGCACATCTGTTGGAGAAGAACCATTAAGCAGGACGGTGCTAAGCAGCACTCACTGAATTGCAATGCATGCGTGAAGGCCAAAAAACCCTCCGCAAGCTGAGAGCAATGCACTCTGTATTTCCCAGGATCTCTGCAATTTCATCAAGTCCAGCCCATGCCCATCGGTAGCGCGAGGGCTCTGGGCTGCTCCCACCTTGCCCTCCCGCAGTCTGAGCCCTCCCCACCAGCCTAACACCGTGCGAAGGCGGAGGAGGCTCTTTTGCACCGTGCAACGGGGGCAGTCCTGCTCTGCTGAGCCTGCCAGGGTCTGCCATGCTGCTGCCCGCCATCCCTGGCCTGCCAGCTCTTCGCCAGTGAAGCAGAACTAAGTCATTTTAAAGGGCTCAAAACTCAGCATTTGCACCCAGGCACTAGCATCTTCTGAGCATGTAGACACCACCTTGGCTTGAGTTGATGGGCAGTCTGTGCACTAGGGTTAGAGCAGAAGGATGACATCTGAGAGGGACGAGATGAGTCACCTTCAGGTATCTGTTCCACTGATTATAAAAGAAACCTAGACGAACAGTGGAGACCTTTACACAGTTCATACCTGCACTTTTGGAGCCCAGGATAAGGGTACATCTATCAAAGTGTGCATAGCCAGTAAGGGAGTTGTAAGCAAATCAACTGCTATGGTTTATCTATCTGCCTTAACTCAGCTCTATACACCTCTATAGCTTGGTGCTTCATATCTCCCAGCCAGGGGAACCTGCACCTTCAGGTGCTTAGTATTGACCCCCTGTCCCTCCCCACTATGACTTGTCTTTCTCACAGACTCTGATGTGAAAAAAAAATCAGGAAATATCGCCCTTGGCAGCTGTGTTGTAATTCCAACCTGTGCCTGCCACCTTAAAAAGCTAAGCAAAGTTTAGCCGGTTCCCACTGTTGCCCCAAGAGCACACGTCCCATCTGCTCTGTGGGCGCCAGAGTGATCAAACGGCCCTTGGGAAGACCAGCCCGTCTGGTCCCCTCCCTTCAGACTGCGGGGAAGCCAAGTGAGCAATGTCAGAAGAAATCCATGGAAAGAAGTGTTGTCATAACAGAAATAAAACCTGTTCTCGTCAGAGCTCACCAGAGCATGCACACACCACAAAACATGCACGCACACACCTCCCTGTGGAACGGGCACCACAGGGCCTCAGGGCTCATCCCAGGTCAAAGGAGCACCCTTGGCTGTGGAGATGCGTAAGGATCATCAGCTCCTATAGCCACTTAGGAGAGAAAGGATCTGCTACCTCCAGAAAGAAAGCCAGAGGAGTTAAGGTATGGACTAGCCATGACTTTACTGAGATGCTCTGGATCATTTCTGAAGGCACCTGCAACTCTTCTTTGGCAACATATGGAGCACAAGGACTACACGGGAAAACTGAACTGTACACCATACAACACGAATATCCTTGCGGGAGAGGCATATTCAGGAGCAGTTTGCAGCCTGTGGCTCAGGGACAGGGTCCCCCATGCCCCTTGCCATGCCTTACTGCCCCATGGCAGTGCCAGGGCTCTGCAAAGGAGCACATCTGCAAATACAGCTAGGACCTGGGAGCCCGGGGAGAACACGAAGCATCATCTTGATGTTCACTGCAAACCCGGCCTGGGGTCTGAACCAAGACTGCTGCGGAGCTCCTGTGGCTTTAGCAGGTCACTTTTCCCCCATGTCGCCCCGCTGCTGCTGCTAACAGTGCAATGCCAAGGCTAAGACATGACAGCAGCCTCAGGAGGGCATTCCCCACCCATGCCCTGGCCTCACAAAGGTTCTCTATTTTGCACCTTCAACAGATGGTCACTTTTACTGAGATCTTCCAACCACGCTGTGGATTCTGCTTCTCCTTTCTCCACACACACATACCCATGCCAGGGTCCGACCTGCCCATGAGCTCAATCCAAGGAGAACCTGAGGGTCTGGACCCTGCAACCTTCAGCTCTTGGCTCTGATTCACCAGCAAGTAGTACAGGAGGAAGAGGGTGAGGACGGCCACTGAGATAATATCTCATTTCTTAAATGCTGAGAACTGGTCACACTTGGGGCAGTGCTGCAGACAGTGTAAGCACCTCAGCTGGCAGGTTACATGTGGGTATGGGCCTGCTTGACTTGCTGGTCTCTACAACCTTCACCAGCAAGTAGTACAGGAGGAAGAGGGTGAGGACGGCCACTGAGATAATATCTCATTTCTTAAATGCTGAGAACTGGTCACCAGCATCCCTTGGGGCAGTGCTGTGGACAGTGTAAGCACCTCAGCTGGCAGGTTACAGGTGGGTATGGGCCTGCTTGACCTGCTGGTCTCTACAACCTTTCAATGAAATGCTGCGTATTAACCCTTTCAAGGGAATTTTGGTGCAAACCATGATCACAGCAGCTGTGCCTCTGGCTGTACATAGAAGGATTTCTCCCTCTCTGCCCCTCCGGGATCCTCCTGCTCCTTAGGAAGATGGCACTTGGGCATGCACAGAGCCGATAGCTGGAGAAAAAGACACCTGACCATGAAGGCTCAACGCACAAGCCTATCCCTGCTGCCAAACCTATCTGCTCCTGCCAGCTGTTCCCACTTAAAGGAGCGTCGGGGGAGTTGCAAGAGGCAGGAAGACCAAGAGGGAAGTAGTTAAGTTGGAATTAATTTGTCACTCCATATTTAACTGACCTCAAAACTTTTAAACAAATCTAATAGGAAATATCCCCCAGGTTCCCAACAAGCCAGCGTTGCCTGCTGGGGCCCAGGCACCATGTAGTGCTTGAGCAGCCAGGCAAACTGCCTCCCCAATGATCCAAGAAGTACAGGGGTGATTCCAATGGGCCAAGCGGAGGTGCTGGGGAAGCTTGAGCCCAAATGCCACAGTGCTGTGGCAGCAATGCCACCTTTGCTTCCTTAACTACAAGCCCTTTTCTGACCACTAAGAGAGAGACTGAGCCGGGTACCACCATCATGGACCATCCTACTGAGGAGACCACCGATCCTTCGCGGGCACCTGGCAGGCATCTGCGCACAGAGGATGCTGCAGGGCTGCCAGGAGCTGTGAGGAGTGACTGCCTGCCCGGGATTCATAAGGCATTATTTTCCTCCCTTCAGAAAGGGAAAATACTCCAAACTCCTCACATATTCACATATTAGTGATACTTCTCACCCTCTCTATGTTTGGAATAAAGAGGGAACTGGGATCTTTAAGGCCCCAACTGGAAGGGAACTGGATTTTATTACAAAACACACACAAGCACAGAAATGATGCCAGGGTATCTTCCACTACGTACAATTAGCCAGGAAGCAGCAAATACTGCAAGGGACTGAGCATAGCCTGACTCCAATGGCTGAATAAGTTGTGATGAACTTTGAATAAACATCCTCCCTCCCAAGGATAAGCTGCAGGGAATTTTGGACTGGAACCCCCTAGTAATAATAATAATAATATTAATTGGAAAAAGGCAAGGAACATTTATTGGATCCTGCAGAAAAAGCTGCAGGAATCGCTCGCGTTCGCATTCATCGTTTCCACGATTAAGGAAGCTGTGCTGCTTCCGCAGGCGACACCCACCTCCCCAGCATCGGGATGCGGGTGCGGGATGCAGGAGCGCCAGGCAGGATGAGACGTTCCCAGCAGCGCCGGGCTGCGAGCAGGAGGCCCCGCGCGAGGGCCCCGCGCGGGCCCGGCGGGGCGGCATCGCCGGGCTCCGAGTGCCCTCTGCCGGGGACGGGGGGCCTGGGGCTGCCCCCCGCGTAGCCCCGGCCTCCCGCCTGCATCCCCGCTCGCCCGGCACCGGGCGCTTTCTCCGGGCTCGCAGCCCGTGGGGAGGCAGCGCAGGACGCGCTCCATGGGCAGAGCTGCTCCGGTCTCACCCTGGCTCCCCCCAGGCAGATCTGGCCTCCCCGCTGAACCCGGCAAATCAAGCCCTGCCTGGGCACCTTACCCGGAGCTTCCCCCCTACAACTCCCAGAAACTGGAGAAAAAAAAATAAAAAAGAGAGATTTTAAACCAAAGCAAGGAAGACAGGCCAGTAATACTGAAATCACCGCTGACAAAGCAACCTCTAACCTCACACCCCCCTCTGCAGGAGTAAGGATCAGCTGTTCCCACCAAAGGAAGGTCTTGAAGGTCTTAGGGATTAACTGTCCCAGTCAAGGTCGCTCCAACCAGCACTGGGAAAATCACCTGGAGCTCTTACGCACAGGACACCTCCAAAGCTCCCAGCTATTTTCTGCCTTGGACATCCCAAAAGGTCACTTTTACAGTCAGATGATACCATCATTTCTTTGCTTTGAGGAGTATTTTTTTTTTAACACATACATACCTAATTTTTTGAGAGATGCAGATTAACCTTTTACTAATTCCTTAGCTTTTGGGGCCCTTCTTATGATAGGAGAGAAGAAACTAGCAAAGCTTATCCAGGAATCCTAGAAGGTTCTGCAAGGATGGGATTGCAGTGCCAAGAAAAATTGAGCCAAGAGGACAGGTAATTCACTGCAAGTGTTGCAAATCACTCCCCTGCACCCAGACTCCCACTGAACAGGTCAGACAGACAGCTTTTTGCAAAAGACTCATCCACTTCTTCCCTTTCCACCGAACGTTCAAGGCAGGAAGTGGCTCCTGCTGGGGTTAATGGACAAACTCGCTGCTTTCCATGACACAAGATCAACTCCCAGTTCTCCAGACAAAAAGTCCAACAGAAAAGGCAAGCCTTTGCTCCCTAGACAGTCAGGATGCACGACGCACGCCTCTCCGGATCGCAGCGGGCAGGTTGGTTCAGGTTTCAAGGTGGGAAAAGAAGCTTTAATGTTTCTTTCTTTCTTTCTTTC
>NW_010586963.1:657597-668395 GCF_000705375.1 Tinamus guttatus | reverse complement strand
TCCCTCACAGTTGTCCTTTATTTAGTGTATACTGCATTTCACTTGTTTACATGTTTCAAGGCTCAATTATACCCCTATACACCTCTCATCCCACTCCCTGGGCAGTGAGATCATCCGTTATGACTCATTTACAACTGGTGGCCTGACTCAGAAAAGAATGATAACAAAAACAGTAACTATTTTGAGATGAAATCCTGCATTAAACAAAGAATAAAAATCATTTAAATTTGCAATTTCAATGGCAGACATGGTTCCTCTGGAATTTGTTTCCCTCATCAGGGAGCATTTAACTGAAAGGCAGCAGTCGCGGCCATTTTCTGTCAAGCAGAAAAGGGCTGTGGGAAGCACAGGCAACATATCCTGGAAGAGAAAATATTGGTGTGTAAAAATCTATCTTGGCAGCTGCAGAAGCAATGGAGAGGTCAAAGCAGTGCATGTTGTTAATTGTGTTTATTTGCAACCATGTGCATGCTGCAAGAAGAGATATTCTATGAAATGCCCCTGGCAGAGTGGTAAGCAAAATGAAAAAGCAAAACAGGGGACTGAGGAGGAAAAAAGCCTGTGAATACTGGTTTTCGCTTTGGAACAAGGCTGAGCCCAGGCACAGAGGTACTGGGAATCATTCCCAGCTGCCAGACTGATTCCATAGGTGTATGCAGCATGCAGAGGAGACCATATTCCCAGTAAGGGCAGGGATAGCATATCCCGTGGTCTAATCATGCTTTACAGACAAATCATGCTTGGGGAGCAGGATTTTCTTTTTCAGCTTCATGAGAATTTTAAGCACTGTTATCTCTCTTTTTTTTTTCCCTAAAAATTACAGCTATCAAAATAATGTAAGACTGATAATTTTGTGTGGTTTCCTCTTAAATGACTTATTCAATTTTAATATCCTTTATCACAATTTCTAAGCAAATGAAGCATCCACCATAAATTTGTGCTGAAAGTCATTTTAACACATGTTCTGCTTAGTTATGTCATACCTCATTAAGAGTTTAGTTAAATTAATATTTAACTTTTTAGTGTTAATATACAATTGCAATTAATCTGCTTTCTTCACATTCTAAACAGTATCCTCCTCCTACATTTTTGCATTAACTTCTTGACAAATCCAAGTTTTTCCATTTAACTGAAATCAGAATAATTATTCTGTTTTTTTTTTCACTATATATCTGTAGACCCTGTGGATTATATTAATAAACTTTATTCCCTCTGCTTTTTACTCACACCTGTATCTGCCATTAAGTCTTCTGACTTAGAAGCAGTGCTGTGTACATTCTTTGGGTAACCTAAGAATGGAGAAAAAAAGATCTGTCTCAAAAGAGTATAGCAATAATAAATATATGAGAAAAAAAGATATTTCAGTTTTTCAGCGCAACAGATGCTACCCTGTGAGTGTGATTTCATAATAGGTGACACTTTTTTCAAAGAAAGAGAAATGTAATAACTTGTGACTCTATAAGATGAGCTTAGTAAGTATTTGTGCAAGGTCAATGAAGAGCATGTTTTAGGATCTAAAAATCCTATACTTTAATAATTAAGTGGAGAGGTTCTGTTTCCCATTATATATTAACAAAAGAAAATAAAAAATGAAAACAAACACATGAAAAAAAAAGAGAAGAAGAGAAGCAGAGAAGACTCAAAAAAAAAAAAACAGGAAGAAAAATTGATGTTGCAATTTCATGAGACACAAAGCAACCTGAAAACAGTAAGTGTTATAAGAAAAATGAGAAAAATATTATTTTTACAACCAGGTTCACGTACCAGGCTTTTTAATATTAATAAATAAGCTCTAAGTAAAAAAGAAAATATTTAGGCAATGATGTAGCAAAAATCAAAATAGGCATAAGTAGATTTTATAGAATAGTGTTATATAATAAACACATTCAGTTGCAAATAATAAATGAGATTTTTTGCAGGAAAAAACTAGTAATATGAGATTCCTAAATAACCCTGGGCCTGATGAATAATCTCTCATACCTGGTGGGCTGGACATCCTACAGGCCATTGTCACCATAAATTCCGTATTGCTTCAATCACACAGGACTAAAAAGTCCAAATCAGTGTCCTAGCTCAGCTACTGCATATTGCTTTCATTGGTGCTCCTGTGTCTACAACAAACCAGTGCATCTGAGAGTGATATAAAACTCAGACTTATCTCTATCTGGTTGTTCTACAGAAAGACATAAGTCAAATCAAAGCTGGGTTTCAGGTTCTTTTTTGCAGTTGAGTTATAGTTATTTATAAAACCTGAGGGTGAAACCATATGCAGAAAAAAAAAAAAAAGAAGACCCAAACCAACAAACCAAAAAATGATTGCACAGAACTGATATTCTTAACAACCAGCAAATGAAAAGAAAAATAAATTGAAAGCTTGCACAAAAAGAATACTATACTTCTAACATTGTTGTGGCAGAAAATAAAATAAAAAAGGTCATTCTAAAGACTAGGATCTATGGAAAAAACCCCACCTTATTATATATAACATGATTATTTATTTCAGATGTCAACCTGACAGATGAGCTGTACAAAACCTTGTAGGGAATTTTTTTTTATACCAGTTTATCATCAATTCAAGCAGTTTTGCAAAAGTTATATTGGTTTCATTTTTCTTTTTTAGATGAAATTACATGTAGAAAAATGCATTGAGATAAAGATCTTTCTATTGCTTTATTTTTAAAAAATCATTTTTAAATTGGA
The DNA here is from genome assembly GCF_000705375.1 of Tinamus guttatus. The sequence continues at coordinate 665,695 of NW_010586963.1, read as the reverse complement.
ATTATCTTCTCAAAATCACTTTATTATTTCATGTATGATGTATCAATCAACAAACAACATCAAAATGTTGCTAAAGTTTATTACATGTTTTAAACTTTAGAGGACAGCTGTTGCTTAGTAGTGAATGAAGCTACTTATTTTTTAGACCTAAATATCTCCTGTGTTTGTTATGTTTACCATGTTTATTTTAATAAAACACTTTGGCTTTTCAAATGCAAAAGAAAGCAAGTTCAAAATATACACATCAATTCAAAATATGAACATCAATTTTCACTACCTTTTCTTAGGATGGAATTTTTGTTACATACTGAAAACAGATGAGCATCTATCTTACACCCTTGTTCAAAGAATCATAATAACTCATTAGAAATGGAGTAATTCATTATGAAACAAGTAGGATATATTCTGAACTATTAAAACAGAACAACATAGTACTCATTCTATCTCATATTAGATACCCCAGTTACAAGTCTTTTTTTCCAGCAGCTTATGGACAGAGATGCTTACCTTCAGATGGTGAATAAGTATAGAAGCCCAAAATACTCTAAAATTGTATCTGGAGAAACTTAGTTTTTCCATGCAATGAAAAGAGATCTTAGTACAACGAGGCTGCCAACTTGGCGATCTAAGCGAATTGCTTAATGCAGACAGTGTAGATGTTCACTATCTTCAGGCAGTAATTACAAATAGATCTCCCTAATTCTTAGATAAAATAGAAATACATTTATGAGTGATTATATTATATTATTATTCTGTGATTATGCCACAGTATAGTTTAGCATCTGTAATGATATATTATGCTATAGTGGTGCTGGTACAATGTGCCAAAATATGATGAAATTTAATGAGACAATGTGGTCATGCCATGAACTGCTGCAATAATAGTTTATTTAAAGACCTGAAATATATTTCAAAAACTATACTTTTCTACTGAGGCAAATTTAGATTTGTCCTCTGAAATGAAGTATCTTTAGAAACCGTACTTTGTGAAAGTCTTTAAAGGAATGACAAGAGATTTTGTCTAGCTAATGCTTTCAGAAAATGAAAAATTTCTTCAGTTTTTCAATATATCAAATGATGTTAGAAATTAGATAATGTCCCATCACATCAACAACAGAGAGGCCATGCAGAAAAAAAAGACTAACATATTATTTTTGGTTACATCAGTTAAATGCTAGCAAATATTATGTAAGGACAGTGCAGGGGAGTCCTAGAATAAACTAATTATTTCCTTATGTTTAAGAACAGCATAGATAAATATCTGAAGCAGTTGGTCAGCAATATTTATTACTAATTCAGATTGACTGGTGTAATTATTTAAAATCTCTTCAGCACTGTAAATGTCTGATCTGTAGCCTGTTGTATGGCTTTTGATCTTCTACAGATGCTGCATACACTCAGAAGCACTGCTAGGCTGGATCGATAGTGAGGCTTTGCCCATCAAAAGCTATCTATTCTTTTGAAGAATAGAAATGTTTGCTAATTTATCTGTTTTAATGAGTACAAGTTTTATGGAGCACTGACTTTTGTGGGGTTCTGCTCCTCCAGGACTTGTTTTAGACTACTGATTAAATACACAAATACAAATATTGATGTGAAGAGTCAGACAGTGGGTGTTAACCCAGTTCACACTTGGCTGCTAACATTAATACAATCTGTACTTTGCATTTTCATTTTGGCCTATACTATTAGCTAATAGTCTATTAGCTATTAGCTACATCATCTTCAACTGTGGTGGCTTATGTGAAAAGAGGGGAGCATTTCAAAGGAGAGGTAGATGCATTTATGTGTTAATGTAGCACGGTGTTGGGAGGAGCAGGTATTGCTTTGTCAGGAAACAATTAAACTTTCCCTTTCTTTAACACAACTATCAATACCTCTGCAGGTGTGTGCTTTCCATTTTCTGAATAATCAAAATTGTTTTATTATTTCCGCTACATATTGCTCTTTATACCACAAGACCGATCTGTATTGCCTCGTAGCTAAGGAAAAGAAAACTAGTTCCCTGTCAAACGTCTCAAATACACGTACTTTGTAGCACCGTAATATGAAAGGGTACTGCAGATATTTCTTTTCAATAGGTCTGAAAAACAGAAACCTAACGTTAGAGTGTTATTAAATTAAATGGTTGTTGCTGTGCAGGAAAGCAAGGCTGGCGAATGCCTAGCAGGATCCTAGATGTTTTCAAACATGTTTTATGCCATTATAACTTCACAGGGTGAGCTTGGCCATGTCTTTTAATTCTTCTTTGCCTCGACTTGCACATTGGTAAAACTTTGCTTTTTGTAAAAACTTCATTACTCAAATTTGGATCCTGAAATATACTGTGAGTGCTTCTTGGGGTAATATGGCAAGCTCTTTGATATAAGTGTTTCTCAGGAGTCATATCCACTAATATTTTTTTCACTTATATATTCTAATTAAGGATGCAATTTTGCTTTGTAACACTCATTTTCAATCATATTTGTATCACTGTTGCACAGAAAAAGTCATGGTTGAAGTAAGGCTGTGAGTAACATCTCTCAGCTCCAGCATGATCAGGCGGTGAGATTTTATAAGAGGGGTGGTAGGAGTAAATCTATGAACAACAAGGCATTACAAACTACAAAATCACTTCCTTCAGTGAATTTTCTCTCATTTGTTTAAATTTTAAAACTTTTACTTTCTCCATGTTTGCTCCCATACCCCTTACACTCATATTCCTCTCTTCTATAGCCTAGCTGTGTCTGGAGTCTTTTCCCAGCATCTGAGTGCTTGTAGTATTTATTTACCTTGTGTTTCCTGAATTTACCTCACATCAGCTCTCCTATAAAGCACCACCACCTGGATTTATTGGAAGATATCTCCTGTGGACCACTAAATATGGGCTCAATGTTTCCTTTTATTTAAGAAGTAGGTTTGGGATCAAATGTGGTATGTATAAATATATAGATAAAATTTACTTTCCTCTAGTCTGGTCATAGAATCATAGAATCATAGAATGCTTAAGGTTGGAAGGGACCTCTAGAGGTCATCGAGTCCAACCCCCCTGCACACACAGGGTCACCTAGAGCACATGGCACAGGACTGCGTCCAAGTGGGTTTTGAAGATCTCCAGAGAAGGAGACTCCACAACCTCTCTGGGCAGCCTGTTCCAGTGCTCTGTCACCCTCACTGTATGTGGAACGTTTATTAGTTAAAGTCTAGTTTTTAATATTCACTCCTTGATATACCCACCTCAGATTACTAGGGGGATTTTTCAAGTAAAGGCAATAACTGCATACAGAGAACGCACCAATACGCATTGTACTCTTGGGAAGTTATCCTGAGACAGAAACCTATATCTTCTGGGCTATCACAAGACAGGTGATTACTGAACTCTGCAAAGTGGATGGTTGGGAAGAGGATGGACTCTGACAGTACAGGTGTAAAAACTGCTGAATAAAAACACATAGCAAAGATCAGCAATTGAAGATGTTATTATTACACACTGGTGCAAAACTGTACTTTTGTACTAATCCACATAGATGACAAGGAATATTGCTTGTTCAGGTAATTTTGTTGTCAGCATTCAGCTGTTTAGAAAATTCAGAAAGGGTAACCTTGAAAGAAAAATCAAGAGTTTCTCCTGCAATTGGTGGAATCTCAGAAAGTGCTTCACAGACTGCATGGCCAGGTGGGACCACTGAGCCCTGACAGTCTCAGCACATCACAGGCACCAGGCCCTAAGGCAGTCCCAGAGCGGGACATTTCTCTGAAACAACCCAAAAGCCAGCAGACCCATCCTGCTTCATCTAGAATTGGGTTTAAAGATCCTCTACTAAGTTTAGTCTGAGGTTATTTTCTTGTTATAGTAAAGAAAATTAATTTTCTGATCTGGAAATGAGATGTTACATGAATGGTATATTCAAGCTATAAACCATGGAATGAAATGACAAATAGATTAACCAGCAATGCAAGTGGATTGTAAGAGAGTGGTTAATGTACAATAAGTCTCAGAAAAATCTCTGCTCCACCATTTATGGCTATTTTTTTCAAAATATAGAACATAAGCACAAAGTATAAAAATATAAATTTAGTATTTAAGGAGGAAACTCAGCACACACACAAAAAAAACTTATTTTGCAAATTGAATTGACTGTACAGTAGCCACGTCTTATATTCTGAGGCATATAACAAAACCCAGTTCACAAAACCCAGAAAACTAATAGAAATCATCATTAAATTATGACAATAAGTACAAAAAATCTCCAAAAGTAAAATCAGAACAACCGCATGTTATTTTCAATACCCAGAGCTACTGAAAATAGCCTGTCTTTAAAAGAAAATGAGTGGTATGGATGTGAGCTTAATAATTTGGTATGTATCATCATATCATCCAGGATGCTTGTTACTACTGTTTAAACGAAAGTTTTGCAACACTGCTTTTCCTTGTCCCAGGCACTTACCATGTCAACTCTTATATCATTTGCATGGAGGGAAATGAAATGTTTCTGACTGCCAACCTCGCAGCACATAGCTCAACAGAATTTAAATATGACTGGAATCTCTATAACCTACTGCCAATAACTAGGCAAAGTGACTATTTCTTAGTGCTACTGCTTCCATAAGTTTTGATTTCGTGTTTATCTTCTAACTCCATCTTCTTTTTCTTTCCCATGTTCAGGATTACATTATTCCACAGAGTTTCCTGGAACTGTCTTCTACTACTCCTTGTCTATGAACTTCCCTCCTCCTCTTTATACACCCAAAATCTCCACTTATAAAAGTCGCTCAAACATGACACTCAAAGCAAGTCTTTTTTTTTTTTTTTTTTTTTGTGGTGGGGGTTTATTCCCTTCATTTTTTTTAATTTTCATGTTTGTATCTCATGCTTTAGATCCCACGTGGATGAAACGTTGAACCTGAGATGATACAGTTGCATTCACCACAACCCTAACTACAATCCTTTTGCAAGACTAAAGCACTGAAATGCAAAATACTCAGGAAAACAGCTCCTTTTAGATTATGAGACAGACTGGGAAAAGCAGAGATGTTGAAGATGATAGTAGGCACCAGTGGTAATAATAGAATTTTTTGGCCAGCCCAACAAATATATGCATTAAACGTGGAGTTCGAAGAATTTGAAAAGACAGCTAAAAGGACAACAATTAAGCTTTTAGCTCTACACAGAAGTATATGACTAACAGCTATTTATATGCAACAGAATGAAATATAGTGCAATTATAATAGCTTCATTTCTCGTCCATGCTCAGTATTGTGAACAATTTGAAAAATTATAATTAAACACTAGAATTGCATCTGAAAGGTAGCATGTAGGAAAAGAAACACATGCAGGCAATATTATATGCTTATATAAAACCATATTTAAAATCTGAGATCTTAAAGATAAAAGCTTAAGGCAATTATAGAAATATTGCTTTTCAAAAGATGCTTGATTCAAAGATTTTGCAATTTTAGCCTTAACCAGAGTCCATTTTACAAAGCGTAGATTTTCATATGTCTATGTATAATCTGTAACGCTCAGCCAGTTTTTATTTCATTTATATTAGTATGCTATTAAAGCTCTGTCATTCACACGTAGAAGTCTTAATGAACGGAACAGTCACAACTAGGTTTACATTACATGACAATTTAATCACTGTAGAAGAGTTGTGAGCAATTTCTTCTCAAGCCAAAGGAATTAGCATGTGCTTGGAGAGAAATATGGCTTTGTGATCCTCCTAAACCAGTTTTCTACAAAGTCCATGGTTTCAGATACCATAAAAGTTATAATATGAGGGAGCCAGGAAAATGGTTTATGATGTGAATTGCCATGGGGCTTCATCGCTCTTCGACATTGTCAGAACTTCTTCAGAAGGAATGTCTGCTTTCATGACAACTGTAAATAATGAACCTTAAATAATGAAGTGCATCAAAGATTCGCTGTGCTATACAGACACATAACTGTTAATGATACCCCCAAATTGGGTTTGAAATAGTAACAACACAAGTGCTTGAATTGTCACTGCTGCTCTAGGCAGTACTTGAATACCAATGACCAATTTTGGTGCTGACTGATTCCTGTTCTTAGACTGTGTTTTGTGTTTCTGTTTTGTGAGTCTTTATCTCCAGAGAGGCACAAGATGGGGTCTTTGGTATGTACTGGTGTCCATTTGGCAGCAGATATTGTCTCTGTCCTGGCAGAGACTTGAAACTGTCCTCAGCCAGGCTGACACTAAGCCTGCTAAGCACTTCTTCTGGAAATTCCAGATCCTTTCAGTCAAAATAATAAAAATGTGGATTTTAAAATAAAATAGTAGATTTTTTTTTTTGCTGGGGCTGCATAAGGCAATTTGAATGAACAATGTTTCACTGAATCTAATCTCTGAGATATGCCTGTTTCTTCTATGATTTTTTCTTTTCTTTACATTCACATGAACTCCATACGTAAAAGGAGCTATGCACATAACATCTAATAACATTTTATTAGCAATAAATTAGCATATAAAGGGTCAACAAAAAGAATATAAAAACATCATAAATGTGCATATTTCATCTGTGTTTTGGGAATACAGCTGAGATCATTTGGCCAGAAGATATATATGCAAGACTGCTTTCAAAATTTCAAATTAATCAGAACACTGTCTCTTGTCTGCAAAACAATCAATTAACAACCAGACTTCACCATGAATAATTGATAAAAATTAAACATGATGGTCAGAATAGAGATCAGAATCTTTTAGCAAAGCTTATTTGTAATCTTGCATTGAAAGTAGCTCATTTCTTGGGATAAAGAGTTTCTGTCAATATGTGAACATATGATAAGCATAGAAGTCTAGAATACTGATGATTGCTGTATTGATCAATTTTTCCGCATGCTTCCATTGCCTCGTCACCACAACTACTCTTCACTTCATCATGCCTTTGCGTGAATCCTCTTTGTAATAAAACACACCCTTTACAAGCAAAGCCTGAGCGTTGAAAGAAGTGAAGGGCCAAATCCAAAGAAAGATTAAAGTAGACTTCAAAATATTGCAGGAATTTATGCCCAAAGTGGTACTGCAGAAAATCATGTCAAGGAATATTTAACTCAGAGCATAAATTTACTAAGATTTTTTCACCAAAGTGAAGGAAAATCTCAAGTGCTCATAGATGCAAAATGTTCAAACCAAGTCTTAATCTTGATTTAAGTTAATAGTCTCATTGGATGCTATAAACTGAAATGTGCCCACATTTTCAAGGGACCAGATTAATCAGGCATACAAATATCTGGTGTGATATACTGAGAGTTGCTAGTTCGGCACAGGAATCAGCAATCTTCCCTCCCAGCCCATCCAGTCTTTATTTCCTTGAAGGTTCAGCCTCCAACCTGCTCAAAAGAGGTGCAAAGTGCCCAGCCCAAACTGGCCACTTGCCTCAGCATTAGGACATTTGCTGAAGAAGGAGGAGGTGGGAGCTGAAGAAACCAGGACAGACTGAGAGTGTATGCTTTCCTCTTCCTACACAAGCTAACTACACAGGCTAGTCTGGAAAGGGAAAATCTCTGCATAGTTCTTTCAAAAATATATATATATTTTAATATGTAATTAATGTAGTGGCTTTGGGATTGTAGATTCCAAATTCTTGTAGAGGTCTTACAGGGCTTATGTGGAGGTTATACAGGGTTTATGTAGAGAAAGCTTCAATCCTTGAACCAGCACAAGAGGTCAGGTGTCCTGCTGATGAGCTTTTCCTAGGGCTAACCGCAGTAACATCAGCATGCTCAAGAACGGGAAGTAGACACCGGTCTCCCATAGCACCCCTAAGTGCTCTTACATCCAGCTATATTTAGACTAGATTTCCTTAGAAGATTTTTCATGAAAAAAAAATGCTAAAATATGGTGAAAACACTTTTCTGGACTTTAACTATAAATGGGAAGAGCAAGTGTAACCCAGAGTCTTCAAAATAGAGCATTTCAAGCCATGTCAGCAGTACAGCATCTACTTTTCCTCCTTCATTTCAGAAAACAGAGGTTGTATGAACGTATAGGTAAATTAGGGCTAATCTCATGTTTACTGTCTATTGCTTGGAATTATGGCCATATCATTCAAAGACATATCAGTTGTCATTGACTAAATAGGAAGAATTAGATCCTAA
>NW_010586963.1:644585-657574 GCF_000705375.1 Tinamus guttatus | reverse complement strand
TAAAATCCATCTCACTGATGACTGAAACTGAAGTTTGTCATTTTTTCCCACTGTAGATTATGTAACATTTGGTTTTTGCATAATTTAAATTTGTGAAATATTTTTGCACCCAGCTGTCAGGGACAGATCCACTGGGGGAGAACAATGCTATGAGCACAGCCTCGTGAGATTCAGCTCTTGTGTCTCAGGATGAGAAACAGCTGTTCACTGCTAAATCCCCACTGCAACTGCAATGGGTCTAATTGAACAAATCAAGTAAACAAAGAGAAAAAAACATGAAAAATCTGTCTTGCATCATCATACATGGTATTAACAGGTCACCGGAAGGGCTGCATTTCATTATTTAGCAGCAAATAAGCAGCTTAAGCTGTGTCAATTAATATTAAATGTCATGGGTGTTCTTGATTTTGTAATTTTAATGAATCAACACCTTTGTTTCTGTAGACTTTTCACCTTTCTCATTCCTCTCAGTATTGCTCAGGGAACATGCTGCCTTGCCTAAAATTACTTTAAAGGTAACCTTATAAAAATATTAAATTATAAGAGTTCTCTTGAAGATGTTTTCTTGTCTGTCTCTCTAAAAAACATTGGCAACTGACCTTCACAAGGTCTTGGCTACAGAAAACGCTTTTGGAATTGAGAGCAGCTGGAAGCAATGCAGCACAAAGGTATGAAATGTAGAAAGACATGTCTTTCTCCACACATGGAATTATTTGCATCATAACTTTCTTCAGTTTCTTCAAATCACTGAATAATACTCATAACCCACAATGCAGTAAGGATATAAAAACATTGACACCATGCCTCTTCACTTCATAGTAATGCTTGTAGAAAGAGATTCAGTCAAAGAAAAAAAGAAAATGGAAGGAGACTCAGAGATTTAGGAGTCCTTTAAGCTGAAAGCTGGATAATAACAGCTGATCTATTAAGCCTCATTTTTAAATTTGGGGGATGAAAAAAAAGCCTTCAAATAAGATGACAATAAATATTCCAAATTCCATCTCTGTATTCAGTGTGTGTATGGAGGGGTTGTTAATTGTATTTTAAAATGTATACCCTCACCAAAATCTCCTGCAGAACAATAATTATTCTCCTGTCATATATGGCTGTGAGTTAAAAAGCAATGATACTTGTGCTGTAGCATACAAAAGATTTCTAGAAAAGGTACCAAGCCATAGGTGCTTATAGTGACTCACTAATTTTTGCCATAAGAAGCTACTGAAATAAGACCTTCATGGAGGTTAAAATTCAAAAGCAGAGCTTTTCTCAGGTACGGAATGACTGTGAGAGCTTCTCAGCTGTTCTACGTAGAGTATTGCAGCTCTAGGTGAAATGGGATCTTACTAAACTTCACAGCAGATTGAACATCTGCATCTATTTTTTTAGTCAGAACTATAATTGCATGAGCAGCTGTCAACCATTATCTGGTAGCTGGCAGCTTGCCATGGTATTGTGTTCGAATAAAAGCAACTAGCTGCTTGTAAGCATTCAATCTGCAAGCTGGCATATAATGACTCGTATCACTGACATTAATGAGACCTGTCTTGCAAAAACAACTTCAGTGGTAGAACCTCAGCTGTCATCCCAGCATTCCCATAACTCATAGGCAGTTTGTGTTAGGCTACGTGCATGATGACCAAGTGCTACAGGGATGATTGAATAATGAGAAAAACCGCAGATGGCTACTAAACAGAGATCTTAAAGCCTCTGGTCATCTTCCTATGTTCTTTAAACAGGTGCAGTTCCCAGGAACTCTGATGCAGTGTTTGAGTAAGAACTTTTTGCTGCTTTTGCTATTCTAGAAACCATGTGAAATGTTTGAAGGTCAATCCAATTCCTTCTGTTTCATTGACTGCTGTGATTATCTTAAGAAATGTGTACCTCCAGTTTTACTATTTACGTATGTTCTAAAATATTGTTTTGTGTCTGACTAAACCTAAAGCTGGGGAAGAGGAGAGGTGGCAAGGCAGGTGAAAACACAAACATTCCCTTTAGTACCAAAAATAAGTGCAGAGTGTCCTCCCTGAGAAACTGCTTGAGCTTGTAGCTGTTTTATCATCCGCTGAGGTCCCAGAGTTGTTTCGCTCTGAGCTGCTAGTGAGCAAACACAGACTGGTTATTTCTTTAAAACATGAGTACATATTGTCTTAATAACCTACAAATAATCTTAAATTTTAGGGGGTTGAGTCATCCCACCAGACTGAAAATATGATTCTCCACAGAAAGTGCACTAACTGGAAAGGACATTTCCTTACAGTTAATGAGATTAAAAGGGCCCCAAATCTTACTATAGATTCTACCTCAAACTCCAGCATTTTAAATCCTTTGATGCAAAAAGCAAACAAAACTTTTAGAAGTAAAAGCAATTAATTCTTGCATGCCTTTACAGTATAGGTGAATAGATGGAAAGTTCTCTCTAAATAATATGTTCTGACCTGTCATGCTAAAAAGCAAAACATGAAAGTAAGCACATAATTACTAAACTTTGAAAGCAAATCTAGGGAATAGAAGGAGACGGCGCACTGAAACCAAGTTTTACAAAATAGATTAAGATTAGGAAGAAAGGAGGAAGAGTAAGCATAAGAGTTTACATAAGGGAGTTCAGGAACATATGTAACTTCTTCAACACAAAAATGTAAGTACCATCCAGAGGTCCCCTCCAACCTCAACCATTCTGCGATTCTATGAAAGCATAATTCATGTCAACAATCAGGAATTTGAGGTAATTAGGAAAGGTCAGCAGAAGTGTTATCGGTGTTATCACAGTGTTTTCCACTTTTTACTACATAATATAAACAAGAGGAAAAGGTCTCATGGAAAATACTTTTGGTAGATCATTGGAAAGTCTCAGGATGATCACCATCCTAAGAAAAAGTACATAGCATATACATAGGTAGTCCTGTTGGCTGATCTCCTAGAATACTGAAGTAACTGAATTGTTAATTTTGATGATTACATCCAAAAAATTGAAAAGTCTATGGGAAGCAGTGGCATAAACCTACAGAAAAGCAGTCATTGTCTTCAAATGTAAAGAAAGCAACAGGGTAAATATTTACCACAAGCAGTCTGTGAATGTATGACAAAACTGCCTTTTGTTTGGGAGAGCAGCTTTATGGCATCCATTACTGCTTTACCTTTACATTTAATGGCAATATCTTGTTTTTTGGCAGTAGTCATTTTTGTGACATATAGTACATTTGTTAAAGAACGCAATTTTAGTGGTTCTGAAACTAGCACATAGCTCTTTTTGTACGTGTGTGTGTGCGCGCAGGAACTTGATATATTTTTGGTCTAATTTTGTTTTATTTATACAAACATTTTTTAAAATTCAGTATAAAGATTTTTCCCCTCATTTTGCAAGCACTATTTTTTTTACCAGATTTCTTTGTCTTTGCTCTTTCTTTTTTCTTTTATTTCTCAAAACATTGCCTATTTTAGTCTTTTTTATTATTTTCAAAAAAAATCTTAAATGACAAGAAAAGCATCACTGCTTTGTGTTTTTAAAGCCGTGTCAGCCTTGTTTGATTTTCAAATGCAAATAAGAGCTAAAACCAAAGTAAATTTTTATGGAAAAATAAAACCAGTTGAAGAATTTGCAAAGATTTTCAGATTTAAAGAGAATGAATACTGTGTGTGCTGAATGAATACAACGTGAATGAATACTATGTCTATATTCAGATTTAAACAAGAACTCTTGTTTTAAAAAACTTTATATGTACATACTAATATCAGCAATGAGTTTATTTTTAATGGTCTATTAGAATAGCAAGTCTCATAGAAATTCTACCTATTCTTTAAAATAATTGTGATCCTTTACAACAAACATACCATTCTTTTTCCATGTCATAGTTCTCTCTTATATATGCTTTTTTTTTAATACTACATTCTAAAACTCTATATGAAGCTACATTAATCGTTCTGCAGGAATCCAAATGAGAATTGCTGTATTACCAAAAGAATGTAGTGAGAAACTTAGACAAACTGTGCCTCCAGAGCTGTTGTGCAAACAACTCTACTCATGCAGATGATAGCTTGGACAGGTGCTGAACAGAAGCCTTAGACCTGATAAGAAAATACGCAGAGCATTGATTGTTTTTCTTTTTGCATGCCTTGTAGAATTATGTGGCATTAAAAACCTTAGCACATTCTGGCTCTGAAGTCCCAAAGCTGTCTGAGGGCTGCAAGATTTGGGGCTTGGTTTGTTGGGAGAAGCTGCATTCCCTGCTCTAAACCCAGTGTGCATGACTTGGGTTACTCAGTGTAGCAGTCCATAGGGTCAGTCCCATCGTCTGTGAAGTCCTGTCTCACTGCCAGGATTGTCATTTCCCTGGACACTCGGAGAAGGACGCTGTTTTGGCTCATACGGCACAGAAGTAGGTGCACCTTCAAAAGGAGAATCAGCTGAGATGAAGCTGAATTTAAAAACTGTTGAAGACAAAAGGTTTTCAGGGATGGGACAGATGTATTGTCTCCTGATTTAAGGACTAGGTTCATGCATTTACTATAAGATTGAAATGATAACTTGCAATATGTGAATCTCACAGCATAGAAGGATTCCTCTAGGAGGAGAGGGGAATTAACCACTTTATATGGCTAAAAAAAAAAAAAAAAAAAAAGATGTTAGCTACTAATTACAGGGTAGGAAGGACATAAGGCAAGTCAATCTATGTTGGAACTAGAGATTATAAACTTAACTGAACAAGTATAGATGTAATATTTTTGTAAAATTTACTAAGCCAAGCATGCCAATGGAGTAAATTCAGATTGGGTGGAGGTAACTGGCAGATGGAGATAATGTGAAACATATGGAAAAGTCCTTAAGTATCTGTAGTTTCCCTTTCCAGGAAGAACTATCATGGTATTTAGTGGGTGGAGGTAACTGGCAGATGGAGATAGTGTGAAACATATGGAAAAGTCACATAACTTCTTACTTCCAGTCAAGCAAGGTACTATTTCTATCTGAAATCTAATCTAAAGGTGAACAGGTTAGGACAGAAAACAGGTTAGGACAGAAACAGAAAGGGAATCACCCAGAATTTAGCAACTGTGAAAGTAAGATGTCTCTGCGAATCTTGCATCTCCAGTAAAATCTGTATGTATGTGCTTTGGATGTGCCAAAGAATTTCTAGAGAGAGGTACAGCAGCAGCTGGAAAGGATTACTGTGGGCTACTACTGCATTTCGTATTTCTTAGTTTTAATATCTTCTTTGTATACTCTGCTGTTAAAACTCTTACCTCAAGTAAACAAATCTGTGTGTTAATGTTAATCCTGTTTAGTACCAACTGAGATGAATAACAAATCTGGGAGTAAGAGGTGATGCTGCCAAACCCCTACTCTCTTATGGGTACAAACTAAAAATCATGTGCAGAAACTAAGGGGGCCATATGGGATTATTACAGAGAATGATCACAAGATTATAAACTATTTAATTTTCAGTTTATTTTACTTATAGATAATTTTCATTTATCTATTCTTGTTCCAAAATTTCATTTTCATATTTCTGTAACTCTTTTTACCTCTCTGTTGCTCTCATTACCTTCTGAGCCTTCATTTTGTGGACATGTCTGATGCAGACCCTTAAAAACAGAGGCAAGTACTTAAAAATAATGACCTAATGCTTTAAAGTAGTTAAGTGGCCATAAAACTTCTTCAACTACTCAAAAAGCAATTAAGACAAGGACAAGAAAATAATAATAGAAAATAATCTTTTACCTCTGCAAAACTCCTAATCTATGAAGAAACACTAACCCATACTGAACAACTAAAGATTTGCGAAAAATCCAAATATATTATCCTAATGATAAATGTAAAAACTCCAGGGTAAAACTAATTGATGCCAAATTACCCTGGAAATCTCATGTAGCTACTGAGAAAAATGCTAGCATTACTATTAAGTTAACTAATTTCCAATACATGAATGTACAAAGAGAGCATGCTTGTACACTTTAGATCATTCAACAACAGTAGCTTAAAAGCAGAGTCCTCTACTTGGGGAGGAATAACTCCAGACACCAGCACAGATTAGGGGTTAGCCTGCTAGAAAGCAGGTCCACAGAGAGGAATTTGGGGATCCTGGTTGACAACAAGTTAACCATGAGTCAGCAATGCGCCCTCATGGCCAAGAAGGCCAAAGGGATCCTGGCCTGCATCAGGAGCAATGTTGCCAACAGGTCGAGGGAGGTGCCCCTCTCCTCAGCTCTGGTGCGACTGTACCTGGAGTATTGTGTGCAGTTCTGGGCTCCCCAGTATAAGAGGGACGTGCAGCTTCTACAGAGTCCAGCGTAGAGCGACCAAGATGATTAAGGGACTGGAGCATTGATTGTATGAGGAAAGGCTAAGCGAGTTAGGCCTGTTTACTCTAGAGGAGAGAAGATTGAGAGGAGATCTGATGAATATGTACAAGTACCTGAGGAGAGAATATAAAGAGGATGTGGCCAAACTCTTCTTGGTGATGGCCAGTGACAGGTACAATATGAAACACAGGAAGTTTCACCTCCATGAAAGAAAGAACTTCTTTCCTGTGAGGGTGACAGAGCCCTAGAATAGGCTGCCCAGAGAGGTTGTGGAGTCTCCTTTCTCTGGAGATTTTCAAAACTCACCTGGATGCAACCCTATGCCATGTGCTCTAGGCGTCCCTGCGATGAGTTGGGCTAGATGATCTCTAGAGGTCCCTCCCCACGCCAATCGTTCTGTGATTCTGTGATTTTGTGATTCTGTGATTCTAACTTAAATAGGTGAACAAATTAAATCTTGTTAGAAAAATACCCACCTTAGAAGCTTTTAATCACTCTTCATTATATCTAATACGAGCTAACAGCAGCAACAGAAATAAAGTAAGACAATATTAGACAAACTCCTTGGGTAGATATTTAACTTGGGATACTGGCTGTGTGAATAATTACACATTACCTGATGCTACCAATCAACTGCAATCTTGAGAACAAGTGTATGAGTATTACTGCTCACAAAATCAGGATGTAAGGGGAGGCACATTAAAATCTTGTGCAGCTACAAACAGCTATTCAAGCATTCATGTCAGGGTTTAAGGAGCAGTTGGTAAGCAAGAGGCTTCTGAGTTTCAGGTGTAGACAGGTATGGACTATATTTTATACTGCCAAAGAAGTGCTGAGATGGAATAACACCAGCAAAGAAATCACATTATAAGGTCAGGCTCTATGACAAGCTTCACACCTCCAAAATTGTCTTTTGGGCTCCCCAAGATACTTGCATGACCTGAGGTCTCATAGGTAGTTACTATTTCCTAGATGGCATGTCCTGGCTACAGAATATATGGTATCTCCAAAAAACCTTCTGAAATTGCTTGTTTCTGATGTGAATTACCAATACATGAAGGGCTTTACAGCATTAATGCAAGGGGACCATGTGGTCTCATGGTGGAAGAGTTTGAGTTGGACATGGAACTTCAGTTACAAGGATATCATCTCATATTTTAGCTGAAAGAGCTATTAAAATACACAATAACTCAGAAATATCATTATGAGAGTGGCATGATCTGTAGTAATATAATAACTGAATCTTCTACATGCCTTTAATCCTTAGTCATCAAACCAGCAAACATCTATATCAATACAAAAGGCAGTAGTTCTGTTCAGGACAGACATTTGCTATAATATTAACAGTGCCTTTGCTAGATAGAAATGAACCTTAAGAAATGCCTAGGAAACCAGTAACAGACTAGCCTTCTTTTGGGTTGAAATACTGAGGAGAATGCATGAACTGAACTCAGGTGACTGTGCTCCATTAGATATGGACAGTTTTCCTGAGGAAATTTGTTTTAAGATTTTGGGGAGAGAATATTAAAATCATATTGAGAACTGACACTGACTTAAGTCACTGAAACAAAAATGCATTTAAGAAATTTTTCTTTTAGCTGTTAAGACAAAAAAAATACAGCAAGAGTTGTTAAGCAGTGGAAGAGGTTACCCAGATAGAACAGGAAATGAGCTTTATTGGAGGTATTCAAAACTCGTATTGGAGGTATTCAAAACTGAGCTATTGTGAACTGTATTAAAGGGAACTTTCTTAAGGTTATTTTTCTGTCCTGAGACAGTAGCCAAGTTTCCTACTGTGGAGATCATCCTCTGCCCCAGCCAGGGTCCAGACCAGTTTCAGCTACCTGGTCACATCTAATGCAGTCTCAAGAGCTCCTTGTTCAGTTGGAAGCTTTTCCTTCTGCAAGACCCTAGTTCCCAAAGGCAACAAGGCAGTTGCTATCGCATCGGGGAGGATGTGGCAAGATCTGTCACATAGGGTCCGGTGACTGCAAAGGTCACTGTGGTGAAGGTAGACAGGTCTTGCACCACATACTTCGCAAGTGCTTCTAACTAGAACAAGCTTTCATGTACAGAATGTCATGATTGCCTATGATGCAACCTGTGCAAAGGCTATCTAAAGGATACCTTTGCTGATGGAATTTAGCTCTGTCTGTACTGTTTGTTTTTACAGAGGCCTGTCCTCAGCCCGCTCACTCTAACTGAGTGCTAGTGCTAGCAGGAACTCTGAGCACTCAAAAGAACGCACAAGTGGGATCATTAGGGAGCTCCTATCCATATTCTGAGGATTCAGACTATTTTATGTATTGATAAATTTTCTCCTGGTATATTTTCATTTTATTAGGCAAGATCTAATGCTCTTTTTATTTTTTTTTCCTCCCTCATAGACACTATCATTTTGCATTCCACTAGTGCCCTAGGGAATGTGACAGTTTCTTTACTGAGTTCCCTGTTTCTTATTTCACTTTCTAAACTTCCTCACACATGTAACTGAAATTCGACCTGGTTTTGAACATCAGTCTTTCTGGGGTGACATTTAAAAAGGTTTTGAAATTGAGTTGCACTGATTTGACTCATTTCTCCTTGGTGACTGCTTTGTTCTAGCAGCACGGGCATATGCATAAATAACAGTTTATATCCCTTGACAATTTCCTGAATTAGAACAGCACTTGTGGTCAATTACAGCAGAAAGAGCGACAATAGCAAGGGAAATATTTTGGCCCAACAAGCACAGTCAGGTCATTTGTTGACTACTAAAGTAGGTGCTTATGTCACAAGTGATGGTTTTCACTTGTGCCCCCTTGATTTCTATAATCACTATCAACTTTTCTGCTGTGTTTTTAAGAGATGGTCCATCTGCTACATTATCTCTTGGCAGCTTTAATCCCACAAAAGGAAAAAGAAGAGGTAAGAAAAAGAGAAGTTAATTGACTTAACTTCTTCTGAGTTGAGATTCAGACAAGCCCTTAAAAATTTAGTTCTCTTATACACAACTTCTTTTCTGTCACTAAACTTAATTTCTCATGGCTTTATGAGGATGACAAATATTCTTGCTGCTTTTCTATCTCCGAGATACTTCCCAAAACCTGGAAACTCTTATGATTTATTCTTGCAGAAATCATTA
The DNA here is from genome assembly GCF_000705375.1 of Tinamus guttatus. Next base: position 648,156 of record NW_010586963.1, on the reverse strand, counting down.
AGAAGATCCTTCTACCCTATTTTTGCCAGTGAGTCTGAAATTCTTTCTCTTGTAGGTTTTGAGTGTCCATGTAAAGTTAGAAACTCAAAGTCTGCCTGGCCCCAGCAGAGGCATCTGGGTTGTGGTGCTGGGTTAGTACACCTGTTGGCTTTCTCTGAAAAGCCTTGAGGAAAACCCCTGCACTGGTGAATGATAAATGCTTGATAATTAGGAACTCCTAAGTAAGCAAAGCTTTCAGGTCCTTGGGAAGGGAGTTGCTGAATTTCATATCCCTCAGTTTATTATGAAAAAAAAAAAGGATAGTAGATAGATACTCTAATCTAATCTACTGGAGAAAAAAAAATGAATACAGGAATGTAACTTCTGGTGTAAGCACTTCCAGCATGGCTATTACTTTGAATATAAAATTGATAAAATTTATGTATGACATTCAAAGAGTTTATATTTCCCCATACATAGTTAGAAAGATCGTCATTTGCCTTTTTTAGCTTTGCTGACCAGCAATATAATAACATTCTTTGCTTGGAGTGGGGCAAGCTGAAACTACGTAATTATACAACAGGAAATTCCCTTGCAGAATTGTCTCTTCCTACCAATGAATATTAGAATTAAGGCAGCAAATGCCATCGGATCTCCTTGCCTGCTTAATCCTGTGTTAGTCTGAACCCCCATTTGGGTTAGTCTGTTACTGAAAGATATATAACTAGCTAAATAGTACTTTATCAAGACCTGTCTTATATTTCATATATTAGTTGCTGCCTTAGAGCAATAAATAAATAGGGAGTATATGACCACGAGTTATGCAGGGGTTGTGAATTCACTCCGTTAAAAAAAATTATATCAATTTGTAAATTGCATTTCAGGAAACTGGTGTTTATTTCTCTTAGTCTAACTTGCATAAACTTTGCCACAATAAAGTATAATATTCTGTACAGTAAATACATTGAAAGCCTGCACAAGCAAGAATGTAATTAAAGTGGAAGTATTGATTTCCTGTAAGTTCTATTTCATACTTTTTTTTTTTTTTTAGTTTTTATTATGGAGACAAAGACTGAAGTTGATACACTAAGCAAATTCGCCCTGGGTGAGTGCTTCAGGGTTGTTTGTTCAGACGGTACTCAGCACCATAAAACATAATTTAGCACTCAACATACACGCACACACGCATGCATGGAAATGCACACGTATACACACAAGCTCACACAAAACACCAATATTCTTCAAGGAACCACTTTTTCTCTTAAATCTATTAGACCTGATATAATTTACTGCTTGTTTCTCTGGAAATGCCAGTGTCTTGTTTGTCAGAAAATGGAATGCCTTTAAGAATATCAGCAATATCTGCTATTCAAGGCAACAGAACAGTGGAGATTTGAAGAATTTCATTCCTAGCACTTCATATTGGAAAAAACGAGAAACAAGTGAGGCCTTGTTTTGAAGAAACAGCATTCAGAATTGTTTATGACTTAAGCAATCTTATTAATAAACAAATGAAAAAGTAAAGATTCATCATAATTGAGAAGGGAAAGCAAAACCATAAAAGCTGGTATCAAAACCAGTGTTGTTTTAATAGACTGAATTAATATATTGCATCATGATTCATTTTGAAATGAACTGATGCCTTTTGGTTACTAACCTCAAATGGGCAAGAAGGATGTCTCTGCTGTTGCCAAGTTGTAAGAATCTAAAAATATACGGTTCGTCTTCTATTCAGCAAAAATTTAGCAAGAAAAGAGCATAAAGAAACTAGATGGAGAAACAGAATAATAAATCATCATATAGAATAGAGTAGAATAAGTCTGCAGAATAGATGAAAACAGAGTGCTTTCTCATGCTTAGCTTGATCTTTGCTTTCCTATATCAAATAAAAAGCATAATTATATTATTTGAATGAGAATCACAATAGGTAGGATATATATTAGCAGAAAGGGAGATTATCAATCACCTCTATGTTTTGGTGTTGAAAAAGGCAGTCTCACAGTCACAGGGATGATGACAGTTAAAAATCACCAGAATAAAATTTATAAATGTCATAGAATTGAAAACTGCAAGAATTTAGTGGTCACCTATATATGTTCAACTTTATGTAGTAATGATCTGATGAATCATTTGCTTTCCATTTATAAAACACCAGTTTTACTCAGTTGTGCAGGTATCATCAGCCCTTTTTACATATTGGCTCACGCTGACTCTGACTTTATGACATAGCAAGGATTAGGCTAGGAAATTGTCTTGTGCTGTACTGCTAGAAAGTTTCCAGCCAAGTGTTAGAAAAGGTGCCGTGCTACACAGAAAGATGGAAAGTGCAAACATTCTCCATGAAATTCTGATGCTGAAATTCCCACTGACTTAAATAACGCTAGATTTACTTCTCTATACCTCACTTTCAATTCAAGTCTAAAAGTAGCGCTTTAAAAAAAGCCTATTAATTAAGATTGCTGAATAAGATATCTTTTTGTTTTGTCTTGGATTTTTTTTTTCTTTAAAAAATGTCAAGGTTATGCTGCTGCCTCTTTGTAAACCCTTGTGATTCTTTTCTAGGAAGAGGGAAAGAAAGAGAAGGGAGGAGGAAGAAGTCACTAGGAATGGGCTTCTATTTTTCTTTTAAACTACTTGGCTGGTAGTGAGTCATAGTTCTGTATATAACTTTTTTTTGGAAAAGAAGTTTTTTGAAAAAGATGAACTTCCTGCAGTTTTTAGATCCTGTGTAGGAAGACAGGAAGATTGGGTCAGAGGGCAGCTAAGGAAACTCGATACCCAAAAATCCATGGGCCCTGATGGAATGCACCCCAGAATGCTGTGTGAGGTGGCAGATATCATAGCTAAGCCACTCTCCATCAACTTTGAAAGATCCCGGAGAACAGGAGAGGTGGCAGAGGACTGGAAGAAAGCCAGTGTCACGCCAGTCTTCAAAAAGAGCAAAAAGGAGGACCCAGAACAGGAGAGGTGGCAGAGGACTGGAAGAAAGCCAGTGTCACGCCAGTCTTCAAAAAGAGCTAAAAGGAGGACCCAGGCAACTACAGGCCAGTGAGCCTCACCTCCATCCCCAGAAATGTGATGGAACGGCTCATACTGGCCTTTGTCTTCAGGCATGTGGAGGACAAGAAAGTGCTCAAGAGTAGTCAGCACGGATTCACCAAGGGGAAATCTTGCCTGACTAACCTGATAGCCTTCTATGATGGATCAGCTGGATAGATGAGGGGAGAGCGGTGGATGTCATCTATCTCGACTTCACCAAGGCTTTTGACACCGTCCCTCACAACATCCTGGGTGAGCTCCAGAAGTGTGGGATAGATGAGTGGAAAGTGACGTGGATTAGGAACTGGCTGGATGGCAGAGCTCAGAGGGTGGTGATCAGAGGTGCAGAGTCTAGTTGGAGGCCTGTAGCTAGCAGGGTCCCCCAGGGGTCAGTCCTTGGTCCAGTTCTGTTCAATTTATTCATCAATGACCTGGATGAAGGCACAGAGTGCTCCCTCAGCAAGTTTGCTGATGATACCAAACTGGGAGGAGGAGCTGATACCCCAGAGGGCTGCGCTGCCATCCAAAGGAACCTGGACAGACTGAATAACTG